>VZUA01061613.1:0-21906 GCA_013401035.1 Horornis vulcanius | reverse complement strand
AAAAAAAAAAACAACACATAAACTTTATGATGAATGCTGTTTCTTTTATTGTTCTTGTGGACTTTTAATTCTAGTGTTACAAGAAATAAAACAGCTGCAGAAATGACTTCCTGCAAATGCAAGACCTCATTTTTCTCCTGCTCACAATCCTTGTACCAGTTAGAAGAGAGCATCTAACCACAACCTGATAACAAGCAGATTTAAGTCTGATTTAAGGCCTCAATCAGAATTTGATAAGCATATGAAAATTTTTACAACTGTACTTGGAAATACCTGCCAGATATAAATAGCTTTTGTTTCATTATGATCTCCGATTAATTGTATTTATTTCAAATATCAGGAACTCAATTATTCTAATCACCTTGAAAAGCAACACCTCAGTTAACATGAAATAGTACCTGTCATTTACAGTCACTAAGGGTCATAGATTTCAGTACTTCATTATGACAAGTTACTATGCATTTAGATGTTCACAAACTCACTAACAACAGCCATTGCTAAAATAAAGATGCCACTTAATTGTCTGAAGAGCCACAGAAGTGACTTTGGTAATCAAAGTGACTTAAGCTAGGGAAAACAACTAAAGTACACCTGCAATCTTGTAATCAACCTTGATTCAAAACCAACATCCTGGAAACCATAGAGATCACCATTTGTCATTCACACATCTGCATCAAACTCCAGAAAAGGAACTTGAGCACAAGCTGTAGATTCTGTATTTAGCAACACTGCATTTCAGCTTATAAAAAGAAAAAAAAGCAAGCCCATCAAAACTCTCTGTGCAACCTCAGTTCTCAGGGAATCTGGGAAGTTGAATGACTGCATAATGAAATTTGCATAAATAAATTTGAAGACATGGCGGAAAAAAGTTACAGTGTTCATTTGATCTCAAAGGCTGCACTGATGCTTTAAAGCAATTCAATTCCAAAAGAACAAAATATACTGAAGAAAACAGTGTAATTCTACCATGATTTGAAAACTTCTGTTTACAGTAGCAAAGGTGAAAGACAAGCTTGCTCCAATTAAGCATGCTCAGAATGTAACTTATTTTTATGCGTGTCCCTCAGAAAGCTTACAGATTTCATTCTGATTGCAAAAAGGTCTTTCATGTTCAATCTGTCTAAAAATTGCAGTAATTTCATGTGGGTCTTTTCCAAATGAATAAAAGGTTAGACTCTGCTTGATTAAAACCTTAGACACAGTAAAGGTTACACTATTTTTCCTGCACAGCTTTTTACCTTTTCTTTTTACTTTTCCCCACATCTTTTTCCCACTATACCTTCAGTCCAAGTTTTAGGGGTAATGGCAGTCGTATGTCCAGGCATCCCCGGAGCAGACCCTGGTCCAGCTGCAGCACCACTCATTGCATGTAATCCAATACCTGCAATTTGACAGAGGAAAAATTCGCTAATACACAAAGCATTTCCAAGATTCAAAAATCATTGTTTTCTAGCATGCTAATCTATTCAGGCAAGAAGTACTTTTCTTCATTAAGTAAGGATTTAAGTGGTTTTTACTGTTAATACATATACCTAAGGAAGGTAACACCTTTACCTAAAATCATGTTTCATGAAAAAACCCAATTTACTTGCTAGCAAAGCCATATCCACCAAAGTGAAGTGAACAGTGACATTACTGAAACCTAAGAAAACAGTATCATCTTAACCCTCGATTCTAACACAAACTCAGTAATGGAAGTGTTCAGAAAATTAACAAGTGCAGTATGTTTAAGGTAACAGTTTTCTTAGAACCAAAATGTGCTTGATGCATCTATTATCATTGTGAGAAAAAAGTAAGTACACTTCCTTTTCCCTATGTTTTGCATTTAACAGCATACTATACATGCTTTACTTTCAATAATCTCAGTAAGCAGTCAACTTGATCCAGCTGATTTATCTACTTTCCTGCATAGCAACAGGAGACAGAAAATTCACCGTAAAAAAGCAAGGGGAATTGCTACCAGTAAAATACAATTAACATTCAAAAACTGTCAAGCGTATCAGGACAGACACAGTACTGCACAACAAAATAACTTCTATTTCAGTTATTAGCATTTTATTTTGACAATATCCTCTTAATAACAGATGTGTTTTATGCACTTGCTCAGGCTTAATACAAATTACAGCCCTGCAAAGCATCCATTTCTTAATCTATCACAGGTAGAACTTTGAGCATTACCTGAGCAATGATTCTTTACCAAAGATTCACTCACCAGACTGTCTGTTGAAGGCACTGGGAGGCTGCTGCTGTTGAATGCCAGGCAGGGTTCTCTTGCCCTGGACAGCGAGCTGGAGGTTCTCTGGTAAGGGCTGACCCCTAGCCAGCATTTTGTATGCCAGAATCTGAGCCCGCAGCTGATGCAGCTGTGCAGGGCTGAAAGGGGAAGGCCCTCTGTTAGGCTGATTCATAACTTGTGGGTCTCCTGCTATAATGGGTCCTGGCTGACTGGGAGTCATCTGAGGTGGTGTTGGACCTCCTCCAGACATTGGACTGGACACATGCTCTGGTGCTCCTAGCGGTGACGGGTGTGGAGACATATAACCTAGAACAGGTAGAAGAATCATCACCTCACCACTCTGCTAGTTAAATCTGAATTTCATCCAATTTTGTAACAGTACATAAAGCATAAAAGGTCTCTCTCAGGTCAGGACAGCTGTAGCATTTTCTGCAAAGACAAAAGTGCAATCCATATTTCCCCGGGATATCAAGATAGCCTCGGGAGCTCTTCTGTGAGAAGAACTACAATTATTTAGTCCAGTAAGTCCTAAACATAACAATTACCTGCATATTTGAAGACAAAAACATGAAACATAATACAGAAGCCNATATTTCCCCGGGATATCAAGATAGCCTTGGGAGCTCTTCTGTGAGAAGAACTACAATTATTTAGTCCAGTAAGTCCTAAACATAACAATTACCTGCATATTTGAAGACAAAAACATGAAACATAATACAGAAGCCTGGGGATCTAGTGTTGCTTACTAGAACTATGGAAAATTGTTTCTTTGTGGAATACATGGAGTGAAATCTGCCTAGTTTATAGCTTAATAGTCTAAGTTTATTTTGAAGTACACACATCAAGGAATATCCATTCACTTCTACAGGCTGTCTTTGCCAACACTCACCAACATACAGAAGTAGAAATAAATGGTATTCAATTCTGTACAATTACTCTTTAATTTATACAGATTAAAGGTTTGAGCCAGATAAAGTATGTTCAATACCTTTTGCCATCTGGGTGCTCAACAACTTGGAACACCAACTGCAAGCACAAAAATCACCCTCCAAAGAAGCTGATGAAGACTACGTCAAGAGCAATCACAGTGGTGAAATGAACAGTGCTTTTATCTTACTACAGCACCTGAAAATGCAGTGGTTTTAATTCTGTATATAATTATACCTACTACATATTTTCTTGAGCTCCACAAAGCACAATCGACAGCTAGTTTTCTGGGATTTTGTCCACCAAGAGTGAAAAAGAAGTAAAAGTATTTACTTACTTCACTCTGACAAAGTGGAATAATCATAATAATAATTGGAATTGGGATAACAATCTCACAAATTGGAAAAGTCTAAAAAAAATTCATAAAAATCCAAGTATCTTCTGGTTCATTTCCATATTCCATGTTCATAAGCCACAGATCATAATTCCAAAGATCATGGTACAGTTGATGATTCTGTGAGCCCCCATCTACTCTTCTCCCAATTTTCCTGTCACTTTAAAATGAAACTACATCAATTTAATCTATATGTAGTACAGATCACAGAAGAAATTTTGCCTGCTCATTAGCTTCACTGCTCTTGCTGACCCTTCAGTGAAGGCAACAGAGGCAAAACCTCAAAGTAGTCTCAACTCTCCTTGGATGACAGCAGCTGTAAGTCACTAGAACTCAAACAAATGAAGAGATTAGAGTGCCAAAATTTGAAATTCATGCTCAACTTAAATGAAGGTAGTAAATGTATGAGACAGAAGAAAAAGAAGAAAGAATTTCAGTTTGCCTAAAAAAAAGGAAAATGAGATAAAAGTGGGCAAAAGGAGATTTGTGATAGGAAAAGACCAGACAAGACAGAAACAGACCAAGCTCAAACTAAAGATGATGATGACAGTAAAGGAAGATGATTTTGGTAAGAATAAGAGAAGTTACACCGTTCAAGAGAAAAAAATGAGAGAAGTTCAAAGTAAAGGAAGAAAGAGATGTTAAAAAGTTAGAACTACTGGAGCTATTACTAGTTCAAAATAAAAATTTTCCATATATCCCTTGTTGGTGATAAAAGATATGATAAATAGCCTAAGTTTACTCCACTTCACCATCTTCTTCCACCAACTTACATTATCTATTATTTTAAGAGAAGAGGGGAAGATACAAATCCCTCTTGCTGAGCACACTGCTTAAGAAAATACCCAACCTACCACAACAAAACAAAAATATGCAACTGCATTAGTGGGTTTTACTATAAAATGGGGTTTATTGCAGTATTTATCCATTATTACATTTCTAAATCATCAGGATTTACTTTAAATGGCCCCTAACTGCAATTACATTGTTTTCTGAACTGCTTTTGAAAAAATGGTTTCTGTCCCTCCTCAAATTATACTGTCCAATTTATAAATTCCTTAATCACTGACAGATTTCAGACCCAAGATCTTGAAATGCATCTGGACTACAAAAGTTTAGAACAGTGGTGTAAAATGCTGAGTATTTGTTTTCAATCCTGACTGTTCACGCTGCAAAGTCTGTGACTAAGTTTTGCAAAGAGGAGTTTTCAGAAGCCGCCATTTTTTTGTATTTCCACATATGTATTTACTACTCACATTTTTTCTCTTCCTCCAAGGCTTTTGCATTAACATTCTTAACAGCAGAAAACTGCGCTTGTACAAGAGGAAGAATAAAAACAAAATTCTCAAAAAGTCAGGAAAGCACAAAATCCTTCCCAACTTCTTGTAAAGGTGCTAAAATGTGGCATTTACACGATGTAAATTTCGTGATGCTATATGAAAATTTTCCTTTAAAGTCTGAAAATTTTCATATGATGAAGTGACAAAAAATACAGTCACAAGCCTGTCTTAATAAACTATTTATACCACTTGCTTTTTTCCTATCTTATTACACATACTCTAACACAGATAAGCATGCACACAAGAAGACCCCCTAAAATTGAGTTTAACCACCATAAAAGGGCAATAGTAACCTACAGTTCTAAACACCACAGTGAACAGAAGTCACCCAGTACCAGGAAAGGGAGGCCAAACAACACTGCCTATAATTTAAAACTGTGGTAAATTCTAAACTTTATCAAGTTCCTCCAGATCTTGTCTGAGTTCTGAAAACCTCGACTGACAGTGATTCCTAATCACTCTCATGCTGAATTTCCTTTCCCTTAAGTCCCACCAGAATTTCACCTACACAATTTGTAAACAATACTTCTCTGCTTTTACTGTGAATCTTTGAGGAGGGTCTTGAGTGTTTCATAACCCTTGTCTGTTTTCCATAATCCTGCAACGGGTCATAGAAGAGGCTGCATCAGAAACCCTCCTCAAGTTTTCCTAACTGTATGCATAATCAGAAACATATTTAATCCCACTTTGGTGTCAGCTTATTCAGCAAAAATACAACACAGCACGTTGTAAACAATGTATATTCTTTACTGTATTAACATTGGAAGAAATCCCAGTTCTAACACTTCTCCAAGTACTATTGGAGGGCAGTGTGTGCACAAAGTTTCTGCTTTAATTGCTTTTTGTTTCACTTCAGTTAACAGAAACAATAACATCTTTCTTTTCTGTTTTAAAGCTGAAAAATCAGAGCACTAAAAATTGAGACACTTTCTTCTTCACTTTAAATGCTATAATGAAATGGAAAGAACACCTACAAATTAATTCAAAAACCTAGTAAGGATACAGAAAGGATCAAAGTTTTAGCAGTCCAAACACTGGAATGTCCAACAGAGGTTTTGAACTACCACTGAAACTTAGTAAGGCTTAAACAATGACAGTGTCTGAGGAACTTATGTCTCACATCTTTATGCTAACACCAACAGCAAGGGTACATTTGTACTAAAGAATGTGACTGTAAGAAAATTTTTGGATTTAGAAGATATAGACAGGATTGAAAAAATATAGCTGTGTAACTCATTGAACTATCACTTAAATCATCCATTGAAATTAGTTTAAAAAAGAAAAGGAATCAAGGACATCTCCACAACACAGGGTACAAAAGTCCAGTCTCTTGGAACACAGTGGAAAGCATGTCCAGGTCAGACTGAGGCTACAAACTTTCCTAAAGCAAGCAAACATAAAATTTCTCTCTCAGTACTGTGGTCAGGGTTAACACCAGTCAAGAAAAAAGACAGGTCACGTGTGCAAGTAATTTAAAACTAGGACTGCAGAAATAAAATTGTTAAGAGGTCTACACTGGCAGGCAGAGGAATAAGGTGGCAGGTCTTTTCTCATCTTCAAAAGTCTGAAATAATTCAGAAAAGAAGTGAAACTAATTTAAGAACAGCAGGGACAATGAACATTGCCTGTGAAGTAGCAGAATATTAGTGAATTCTAGAAGTAAAAAAAATGGTGTTTTTTTAAGCTCAACAAATACTGCATGATTAATAAAAATTAACACAGATTAAGTCCCAGAATCCTAAACTCCTTCAGCCCTTATGTTTTCACTTACAAACAGCAGGAAAAGACAGCCAAACAATTCAAATTGGCCTGTATTTCATTGGCATATCACAGCAACTACATTTAATTTTTGTAATTCCCAGAAAAAATACATAAATTGTTTATTCCAGTCCATTTATATATTTTATGAAGTCTTTATAATACAAGTATTTTATTTATATAAATACTTGGTTTGTCTTTCCAGTTTCTCCCCAGTCCCCTCCAAAAGCCAATTCTAACCATGATTTTAATCTGTTGGATAACTTTTTAAGAGTTTAACAATTTACATCAATTTCATACTCCTCATATAAACACTGCAGAAATCTCCACAGTTCACTCATTGAGCTGGAAGACAGTTTCTAACCGAATTCAAAATCAGTAACATGTAGTAAGTTTACTATTTAAATAGCTAAATATGAAGCTGGAACAATGCATATTCCATTCATCTAATCTATTAGCATCAAAACAAAGTTACTAAGACTAAACAGGAACATCATTGTACGTAAGTTCAAGAAAACACAATCTGTCTCCAAAACTAGTCAGGAATGTTACCCTTTCTCCAATTTGGCAGTACGACTTGAAGGAGTAACTGCTCAGGAGAAAGATACCAACTCAGTATTTTCCCCCATAAATTTATGTCAGACTTCTGAAAATCATCCTATTGTAGTATGCAATAAAAATGTGATGATCTGTCTGAGCTAGTGAAACATTCTTTCTGCATGACTCACATCTCACTGAGCACCAATAAAAAAATAATCCCAGAAACTAAATAATAAAGTTGCATACCTTAACTTAGTAATTACTCTGGTTAAAAAATGTAAAAATCTCAGAACAGTAATTGCCATTCAACCAGTGAACAAGCACTTAAGTAAAATGACAGAGTTCTTGCTGATTTAGCTTTCAAATTTTTCTGACTTGCTCATCATTCATTTTACCTCAGAAAAGGATAGTTAATTATTCTTAAGATATGCTCCAAGAATCATTACTTCCAAAATTCTGTATCAACTTTCCCTTGTTCATTCACAACTGTATGTTTGATTTACATAACCATATCTACAACTGCATGTGCAGTTGCCAATTTACTTCAAATTTATCACCCACATTTGTAAGCATGTATTTTATAAAAAATCTTGCTTTCGTACTTAGATACCGTATTTTACAAGACTTTCTTCTTTTACAAAATTACTAAAAAGAACTAAAAGGACTGCCATTGGAACATCTGACATTTAAATGAAATCTCATTTTGTGATAAATTATCATTGTAAACTGCATACAGAAGGACTACAGCCTATGGATTCATCACAACTGTTCCACTCAGATTTCAAAGAACTGAAGCACTTTATGAAGACTATCCACCCTGCTACTGTCAAAAAAATTAAGGACTCTTGCTTACCAGTCCTTCTAAAAATCTTGGAGCTGTGAACAGGCAGATTTCTGCCAATAAGAGACCATTACAGCTACAACAGTCAACCTAACTTTTCCAAAACAGACCAGCAGCTCTTGACCTCTTCCCTCTTTTGTCTATGGAACAGATGAGAATGACATCCAGTGCTGACTTTGCTTTTGTATGACACAAAACCTACCACAAGTACTTGGGTAATCTTTGTTGCAAAGGTTAACTATCTCCATTAAGTAAGATACAGCTATTTAACACATTCTGAATTAAAATAATTTGCAGGTAAATTTACAGGTACCAAAATGCATTGGTTCCTATCCTATTTTTTTTTTTTCTTTAAAGGCTCCATCTATTACAAACCTTTTACTCTCTGGGAATGTGCAGACTGATCAAGCATTTCTTTAATTCTCTCATCAGATGAATTAAAAAATGGAGCTTAACATTCTCCAGGACAGAACAAACACACTCTTCTCAGCAGTACAGACTGCTTTTTATGATACAGTTTATACTACTACACAGCAAACTATTTTGCTCCTAGACATGCATTGTTGTTGGCTGTGCTAAAATCTATGCTAGAAAAATAAGCACATTCTTCTCAGACTCTGATCAGCCTTTGCAACCAGCTTATTATTCACTGCAAAACCTCTGTGCTATATACAATTTTTATGTGTTCTCAACTGACTTCAAACTTTTTCCAGATCACAAATACCTTGAGCACCACTGAACCAAAACAGATTTCTAAAAGACTAGAAAAATCCACAATTGGATGATCATCTTCTAGTTATAATTAAGTTTATAATCTGTCATTTAATTATCTTAATATATTTAATGTAGATTATATTGATTTTACTTGGTGATATCTTTGTCTTAACAACAGTATCATACAGTAACAAGTGAAGGAATTTTTATAACTCTACCAGGCAGACATGGTTGTCTCTATCATCATGCTACTGGCTTTAACAAGGCATAGAGAAGCCCCATAGATGGGATAAGATCATTTTTCCTGACAACGGTACAAATACTGTATCACTCCTGCTGACATTTGAATGAAGGAACTTTGTTTATGATCTCCACAAAAAATGACGGCCTTGTTTGACCAGTATATAAAAATAATATAATAGTATCATATGAACATAACATACAATAGCAATTTTGTCAGACTAAAAGCTGACTTTGTGCAATTCAGAAGGACTTGCACATGCTCAAGAAGCGTGACTACGTGAACTTCATGAGGTTTCACAAGTTCAAGAGCAAGGTTCTGCACAAGGATTGAGGCAAACCCCAGTATCAATACACACCGTGGAATGAAGGGGTTGAGAGCAACCCTGCCAAGAAGGGCTTGGGCATCCAGGTGGGCGAGAATCTTGATATGATCTTGTGTAGTCACAGCCCAGAGAGCCAAACGTGTCCTGGGCTGCACCCAGAGCAGTGTGGGCAGCAGGGCCAGGGAGGGGATTCTGCCCCTCTGCCCTGCTCTGCTGAGAGCCCACCTGCAGGGCTGCATCCAGCTCTGGGACCCCAGCACAGGAAGGACATGGAGATATTGGAGAGGATCCAGAGGGGGCCACAAAGATGATCAGAGGGATGGACCAGCTCTCCTGTGAGGACAGGCTGAAAGAGTAGGAGTTGTTCCCCCTGAAAAAGGGAAGGTTCCAGGGAGACCTCATTGTGGCCTTTCAATACTTGAAGGAGGCTTAAAAGAAAGCTGGAAAGAGACTTAAAAGGACTTCAGTCACAGGACAAGGGGAAACGGTTTTAGACAATAAATTCAGACTAGCTGCAAGGAAGATTTTTCTTTTTTTTTTGATGGTGGTGAAACTCTGGCCAAGTTGCTCAGAACAATTGGTAGATTTCCCATTCCTGGAAACATTCACGGTCAGTTTCAATGGGTCACCAAACAACTCTGAACAACAACAGGGCTGTGGTCTAGTTGAAAGTGTCCCTGTTCGCTGCAAAAGGGTTGGACAGAATGACTTTCAAAGGTCCCCATCCAACCCAAACCATACTATGTTTCTATGATTATGTGATCTTTCCAGAAAACTATTCTTGATGATCTGAATTATAGATGGCATCACGAAGAATCAAAAGATAGACAATTTTTCTTTTACCTACAATAATATTCACTGACATATGGCCATTCTCCCTAAGCTTTCAAATTAATGGGCAAATTTAGGGTGATCCATTTCCTGAGGTTTTAGAATTATTCAGCTATTTCCCCTCAAATGCCCCACAAAAATATTAATTAGCACATATTTACCTGCCTCAGCTTGAGGACTACAAACAATAAGGCATGAAAAAAACCCAAACCTAGAACGAATGTTGTGTAATTTGTATTTGACACTTATATCATTAAAAATTGTACACAACTGTGTACTGTAAGCTCAACTATCAGACATCTACAAGAAAGTGAACTTACAGTAAGCCTTGGTTTCTACCATACCAAACTGAAGATTTTGTCAGGACTTCAGGAGTTACCAGGCATCTCTCCATGGATTCTCAGGGAAGTCATTCTGTCCTTCTGCCTTGAGCATGGGCCTGGGTAAACTCTCTTCTCCAAACTACATATTTCCACAAAATTTGTAAAAACACAAGTGTCCTACTTTCTCTAACATTGTGGGAAATCACACAGAGAATATCCAATAGGCCGACAGACTATTAAGGAACCTGGTTTTCTGCCCTGGACCTTTCCACTAATGGCAAAAACCTAAGTCTAGTAGATGGGACTTGGCTCAGCAGGCATCAGAACAGCACCAAGTGCCCTCACCACTTTTTTGTGGAAAACAGTTGTGTAAGAACGAAAAAATGGAGACATAGAGGCAATGAAAGCTAAAACAGCCCTCCATAATGACAAAAAAAGTATCTAGAATATTAGAATGTAGCAATATACAGCTGGTTTACAGCTGGATATAACGAGTGTGATCATAACAGACCTAATTTGGTTGACCTGGCTTGTTCTAGAAGTCTCTAGGGGAGCAAAGACCTCAGAGTCCCCACCTAAGCCCTGGATGCAGATACATCGGTGGCCAGAGATCTGGGAGGTGCAGAGATTCCCAACCAACACGCTTCCCAAGCCTGGGAAATTCAACCTGGCTATAAAAAGGAGCTTGGAACAATAAAGGGATTACTGCCTGTTTCCCAGGACTTGGAAGAGGTCTGTGTTCTGTGTCTGTCTCCACCCATGGACCCTGTGTTACATTAGAACGTCTGGGGATTTTTTGACCACTTCTTTTAAAAGCCTGCCCCACATCAGAACTCTAATAATCTCTATTTACACTGTAACAGTTGCTGGCATATACAAAAAACAGAGTAGGAATCTGTAGTCTCTAGCCGGACAAACTTGCTACTAATATAATCAATCATATTTTTACAGTGCGAAACAACCTGGAAATCTGACCTGAGGCAGCACAGGAAAGAAGAAAACAAGAAGCTACTTGTATCTGAAGCATTTGTAACCTATGCTCCTGTATTTTCACTACATAATGTATGAATTGTCCCATCTTCATGTTTAGACTAAACGCTCTGTTCATTTCATCCCAAGCAGAAGTGTCCCCCTAAATGCAAAGACAAGCAAAATTTATCTCTCAGATGATCATGCTTACACCTTGTTGAAATCATCAAAAGAGTAATTTTACCTGATGAAGAACTTATCTCTGCAAAGCCAGTTTTATTTTACTTAATTGATATTGAAAGGTTTAACGGAAAAACATTACTTTCTAATTATCTGGGTCCCAGATAAGGATGCAGCTGGCAAGTTACAGGCCAGAGTTTCAGTCACACACCACTGAAAAGCACAAAGAAGTTTAGGACTATCTCCTAACAAAGGACCAAGAGCCTAATATCATTTGGGATTCTTCAGGTGTTCTTGTAAAATAATTAAGCATGCAACACAGAAAACTTTATCTGCTGTGAACTTATTAATACTAGCAGGTGTTTCCAGCTAAATCTCCCAAATACCAAGCTGCTCATAGAATGCATGTTCTTTTATGTTCCAACCTACAGGACACAAAGAAGGCCCACAGCAATGTGTAAAAAGGAGTTTCTATCTTCTGGCATAAAAAACATTGGAAAGAACTTTGATCAGCACTTCATAATAAAACACATTAAAATGCATTTACATTTACAGTAGCTAGACAAGACAAGAAGTAATTTGGTGGTTTTTTTCTTTAGAGATGCAAACTGAAATCTGTGATAGACTTGCCCCAGCCACAGACTTGAACCTTAGCTTTTTTCCAATACATGCCTAATGGATACTCCAGAAAGCAAAGGGATTCAGTTATTCACCTTGCCCTGTTTAGCTTTTTCAAACAAAGCTGAAAGGAAGTAACTGGCAAACTGTTACATGGACCTACAGACTCTTTGTGGAACAAGAGGCCCCAAAACCATAGAGCATGCACAGTATGGATAAACCTTGGCTATGCTGGTCCATTGGACTCTGAGGTGGACCCATTCCAGGATGAGGAGGCCGCATACTCTTCATGGAGCCACAATGAACATCTTCAACCATTCCTTTTTCATGCAAGCCATCAATAGACTGTGAAAATAAAATAAGTATTTAGACGGAGATAGAATATAAATTCACTATAAAAATATGAACAACTAACTCAATCTAAACAAACACATGAAGAGGAAAAACTTCTTTCAGCAGTCACTCAAAATAAAACAACCAGGAACCTCTGCCCTGAAGTCACACATTTAGGGAAGCAAAGAACTTTATCAGACAGCTTGCCCATTGCCTTTTTTTTTCCTTATGAACTCTTTGGCAATGGGAGGGAAGCAAACTGTCCAAATACAAACACATAACCTGTTTTGGCCTCATATTACAAAGCAGTGTAACACACATTAACTTATGAAAGTAGAGCCTGTGGCTTGAGTTATTTTTAGCCCAAACTTTGCCCTTTCAGTGACTGCTCTACTGGAATGTCCCAAACATTGTTTCTCTTCAAAAACAAGGGTGACACTGCAAGAGGTAACCTCTTCTTCACTGATAAAAACAAGGATAGGCAGTCAAGGAAGGGAAAACAATACTTGTGTTCCCTACAGCTCCTGTCACTTCATACACTCCTCAAAAACTACAGTTCCCATGGTACTTCAAATGCAGAACAGCTCCAACTTCACTCTTTAGAGAGTGAAGAAAAGATAGCTTGGAGTCTGAAAAACAAGCTAAAGGCATTCTGGGCACTGAAAAACTCCATAATCGAAATTTAAGGGCTCTGAAAGTGAAAAAAAAAAAAAAAGAAAAAAAGGAAAAGTAACACTGGAAGAAAGACATCCTAAGAAACAGTGAAGTTTTCCATAAAAACAAAACTTATATCCCTAACTATGGAAGGGATTAAGCTAATAAACTTCTAACTTAGAGCTCTGTAAGGTTTTGTATTAGGAAGGAAGAGACTGGCATCACCTACTTAGCCTCTCTCTACAGAAATACACAGCTCTGCCCCACTCTAACATGCAT
Source organism: Horornis vulcanius (assembly GCA_013401035.1). Classification (NCBI taxonomy): domain Eukaryota; kingdom Metazoa; phylum Chordata; class Aves; order Passeriformes; family Scotocercidae; genus Horornis; species Horornis vulcanius. The sequence goes on along the minus strand of VZUA01061613.1, from coordinate 8,403 downwards.
GCATACTAAATCCTGCTATAGCAAAGCCTACTGTGAATGGAGACATCGTGGTCTGTTTTGTCTAAATGTACATCTATTTATTGAGAATTATTTTTAAACAGAGACTTAAGATAACCTACTCCAATGGAAAATGTAGGGAGTTAATTAAATGAGTGTGCTGGAAGCTACATCAACTCACATAAAAGAAGTGTCGCATTTCTTATTTTTGAGTAATTTGTTGCACATGACTCAATTTCAACAGAACTAAACAAAGGCCACCCTTTCTACAAAAGAAAAAATAATTCTAAATTTCAATTAATAAACCCTTCATATAAAATTTCTACTTTACATTGCAGTCGTCAGATTTGACTGAAAACACCTTGAAGCACACAGAAATTGTTGTTGTTGTTCAGCATTTTTGAAGGATCTCACTATAATTTTTCCTTATCAGAAGTTCAGGTTAAAAGGAGGAAAGTTATAGAAAAGGAAAAATAAAATGGATTTTTCATGTTTCACCAAATCATTTAATTGTCATGATAGTATAAAAATATTTGTGAAAAGAAACTATATCAGAAAAATAGACACTACCCAAGAAGCTATTTTTGATCACAAGAACTTGGGATATGGAGTAGAAATGCAGACAGAGATGACTGACACATTAAAAATAGTTCCACTTTGGTAACCAAGTAAATCCCAGCGCCCTTTTCTGAGGCATGAAGATCCCTCCCTCTCTCTTCTCCCCTTCTTACAAAGATAGCCAACGCAGAAGAGAACACTTGCTTCACACTGTCTGCACCAGCTGGGTACTACAGAAACCAAAACACCTATAAAGCTGGAGGCATTCTTGTTTTGTCATGGTATGTGCTGGCTGCCATGGTATCTCTGTGGCTGCCAAGAGGAGGAGACTTGCTGGTAACTTGATCTGATTTCCAGAAGGGAAGACTCTAGCTGAACATATTTGTGGTGTTTGTAACTGCAGGGATGGGTTTCACTGCACTAATAGGTGCCAACCATGAAACCTCTGGGAAGGGAAACAGCTCAGATGGGAGTGAGAAGGCACCTCAGAAGTACCAACATAAAAAGGGTGGGGAAAGGAGTTGTCAGTTAAAAAAAAGCAGCAGAGAAGAGAAAAGAAATTATGTTTTGATAAAGCCTTTGGCAGAGGAAATTTTTTAAAAAATCATACAGGAATAGAGAGGTAGTGACATGATCATACAAGAAAACTTAAAAGCATGCTTCTGTGGAGAGAACTGATCAAAAGAACAGACTTCTGTAAAAAAAGTATTAAAAAACCACAAAAAAACAAGTATAGCAAACTGAAATGCTTTAAGTCTAATAGAAGGGAGACTAAATATATAGCAAAAAAGGGGTTTGCATCTGTGTATTTGCAAAACTTATGAGGTGAAAAAACTGAAAACAAAACTCATCAGAACTCATAAGTCAGCTTTTTTACTAGCAAAAATACAAAAGATGAAGATGGCATGAACTTTTGTGAAGCCAAAATTAGTTTTGATGATTATGCAATTGCTAATGTATGCAGAGACTGTTACTTCCAAGAATGTATTTCATCTAAAAGCACCTGTACTGGCTATGCAAAAAATGTGTACAAGAGGGAAGGCACTTCAGCAGAGGACAGCTGTGGACTACAAGAACTGATGAAAAGGTATTTTTGGTAACTTTTCTAAATCACTGTATAGTTACAGGGCTAGAGGATAACTCAAAATTATGCAACAGGTTAAAAATTACAGAGGGTATCTTACACACAATGTAATTCTTGTAAATTCTTCAGTCCCCTGTAAGTTACTAAAGCTATCCTCCACAAAGACATTGGTGGGATGAGTAACCTGTATTACCAATAAAGCACTACTATCACACTGGGGTACTTTTTTCTTTATTTTAGTCCTCTAATATGACAGAAGAGAAGGGAAACAAGAAGTTGAGACATATTCAACTTTGAGCAGAAATTACAATTTTGATTAGTCCCCGTAAATTAGGAAACAAGCACTGAACAGGCCAAAAAAACAATGCTTCTAGAAACAGAATGAGGGATGAACTTCAACTGTAGGCTAGCACATGCCTATAGACTTGGCAGACTTGCAGACTTACATAACAGCTAATGCATAAAGAACATTTTGCCTACAGTGCTTTTACTCTGAATTTAGCAACTAAGGTCTCAGAGATACATCACAGTTTGACCTATTTTCAGGTAAACTGTGACATTATAGTGTCTGGGGGTTTTTTTTGGTTTTGTTTTTGTTTTAATTCACCTTTTTAAAAATACAATCAAGCAAAAAAGTACTCCAGCCTTAAAATCAAAGACTGAGTACCAGACTAGCTTTCTTGTAGACCATACATGCTCTAAAACAACAGAACCACACAGACTGAACAGCAGTGTGTTTTCATGTAACTGCCACATAACTAAACAGCATAACTGAATGTATCCCTGATGAACAACCTGTCTGAAAGTGGTTTTTGCAGCAGGAAATTGGCCACCAACTCCATTAATATCTAAAAAGATCACTAGATAACCGCTCTACATTAAGTTATCTGTTGATTTTTCAAGGTTGGCAATACTTCCTTTCTTTTTTTACTAATGTACACACAATAAAAACAATACAGAGAATATGTCTGCTGATGTTGTGTGCTGTTTCTTCTAAGACACTGAGAGAACTACTTTGATTCTCAGAATGTCTAATGAGCATAGATCTGTAGCCCAATAATATCTGAAATGGGGAACCATTTGCCCTCAGTTTTAATGGAACATCTGAATGAACAACTAACAAATTTAGTAAAAACTACTGTATTTCTGAAAAAATTTTTCTCTCCCTCACGTTTTCTCTCATTCACCAAAACGAGTAATATTGCCCATGACATCATTGTAATTATTCCACGGTCAGCAATCATTTACAGTACACCCCATTACAAAGTCACAAAATAAGTGATTATGCATCAGGTTACAATTAAATGGAAAGGAAAATAAACTGAGAGCTCACAGTACTCTACACATTCCTCAAGTGAGCACCCTGCAAATTAACAAGCTACAATGCTGTCAAAACCAAAAGTTAAGCAGCTAAAATCATGTGGTCCACCTAGCACTAAAACCACGTAACCTTGTTCTGCCTCCAGAGAAGCTTCCACGTGGATGCAGAAGAAAAGCAAGATTAGGGCAAGGAAGGCAGCAATGCTTTCTTTTAACATCTTTCAGCTTCCAAGTATTTTTTCTCACAAGACCCTCTGATGCTGTTATCTGAGCAGCATCCCTGACAGACTCCTTAAATATTCCTCCCTAAACATAGCTGTGATGCATCCAAGACACACTTCAGTAAAATTTGGACCTGTATTTTCCTAGAAATTTGGTAGATAGTCCTTAAGAAACTAGCAAGAAATGCAGTTAATTTATCATTTCTGTCAAAACTGCGTTATGTAAACTAATAGTAAATTTTCCTGTGGAAAGGTCTCCTCATTACTAAGTGATCTTTAGTTTTCATAATAACAGTTCTTACATAGACAGAATTCAGGAATTACCATTTATTAATATAAATTTGTTAATAAATATAGATTTATTAATATAAATTTGCTTCAATCAGTGTTTTAGCTATTGATTGATTATTTTGATTTTTAAAGCTTTCTGCATTATATTATCATTTGTAAACTAGTCAAACTTCTAACACAGAATGAAGTAATTTCACTTAAGCCTGTGGATTTTAAAAGAAAAGCTCCATGCCACTGCATACATGGCTACCCCACAAAGCAATTGTGTAAATGGGACACTTTTGGTGCAATCCCAAATTTTTACTGAATTTCATTAAAAAATACTGTTATGATATATCATGGCTTGAAAGTCAGCATATTTTATACAGCACTAAGCGAAAGGAAAATGTTTATTTGGTCCAACTGCAGGTGGCTGACCACTTTTTTTAATTACAGTGAACAACACTCAGGTAATATTTGCAAAATAATCTAGAGGCGCCCTTCTACTGCATTCCTTCCAACAGTTTTCCCAATACACTACTTCTAGAGTTGCAGAAATAGAGAAAAACAGACACAAAACATCATCTAGACTGAAAATTAACTAAGATTTTATTTCATTTTCTCTTTTTTTTTCACCTATATCAGTTCAACAGACACATTTTCTAGCTTAATCATACACATTTCAAGACATCCTGCAACCTCTGAAGTGGAAACATAAAAGGTTTCACGCAAAGGTTATAGTTATTGCACATACTGACCTCTCAGAAACTACAACAGGTCAGTACAAATGGAAAGCTGGATCACAGCCCCCTTTACTTCACCTAGTCTTTGTGTTATGAAAAGTTTTTTAGTTCTTCACATAAAAGCTGATAATGTCACGTCCCTACTGACTGGATATTGTTCTAATGAATGAAACTGATCCATATGTGAGATCAAAATGTCATTTCAAAGAGGAAAATTAAAACATGTTTCTATAACTTTAAAACAGGTTTTTTTGTAATTTTTTTCTCTATGTGCATATAACAATTCCAAGTGAAATCAATAATAGCTGCCAAAATGTTTTCAATATCTTGGCTCTGCAAGCTGCTACTACATATTTCTGAGTAGAACATCAGCGCAATCAAAATTTTTTTGGGTTCTAAATTTCTGGTATACAACCAAACAAAAATGACATAAAGAGACTGTTCTCACAAAGGAATTTCCACACAGGCAAGTGTTTCCTCAAAGCAAAAAACATTAATGATAGTCTAAGCACACATAATCTAAGAACCACAGTCTATTTTTAAGTGTATAACAATAACCACTGAAGTGCAATTATTGGCACATACTACATGACATAGTTTTATATTCCTTTGTAAGATGGTGTCCTTATAAAGTAATTTGAAAGCCACGTTTTTCAACCACATTTTCAATATGGAAGAGTAAAGAAAATTTTAATACAAATCCTCTAAGGTGAATTAAGTTTGCTTTAGTTTTTTGTTTTGTTGGTTTTTTTTTAAGAAAAAGAACAGTTTCATGCAAAATTAGAAACCATCCTAGAAAAAACACATGATGTCCAAACAGACAAGAAGAAGAGAAGGAGAAAAAGGTGTTGAGAATGGTGTGCCTTGAAGTTAGAACACTATCATTCATTTTTTTGTCCCTAGTAACATTTGTCTTACTGAACAGTACAGTTTACAAATGAACAGTTCCAAACAACTAACTATAGTTCAAAGTATTCTATTAAGAAACAAGGAAGCTGTACTTAATCTGATACACAAATAATCTTTAGTAATAAAGAAAGAATTAAGAGTGTAGCTGAAGTTTTGCAGGTGATGTGTGTAATAGCAGTTAAGCAGGTCTAACCATAGTTTAAGTAGCTCCTTTCATCAGTGGAGAGAACTCTTGAGAAAAAAGGTTCACTTGTAATAAACTCTTACCTTATGCATTTGATGCATGCCTTCCTGTGGATAATCTGTAGGCCCCATTGTTGGCATTGGATGTGGGACACTGGGTGGACCAGGACTTGGCCCCATCATGCTGTGAACAGAGCCAGGAGATGGCCCTGGTCCTGGACTAGGTCCCAGAATCGGTCCAGGTGAAGGTCCTGGTCCAGGGGAAGGACCAGGATGAGGCATGGCGCCAGGGTCTGTAGGCGTGGACATCTATTTTCTGTCTCCTTTTCAATTAGCAGAATAGCTCTAGTAACAAAAACAAAAACAAAACCACAATTTCTATGTGACATTAGGGGCATGGAAAAGAATTCAATAAAATCTACTGGCAATTGTCACATTTACACACACACGTATCTACATACACACACAAGCTGGCATCAGCAGAAAATGCTTAGTGATCCTTAATGTTGCCCACTAGCTTGCCCATCCCTCTAAAAGCCCACTAGAAAGATAAGGATCTTGATAATTCTGTCAGTTTCCGGCCATTTGTATAGTACTCACAGAACAAAGCAGCTGGTGTGCAATTAGAAACATCTACCAGAAACAACAGTTGAACTGGCTTGCTATCACCAGATGTGTCATGTGGGCCAAGCACAGCACAGTAGTACTAAAAGCAGGAAAGAGAGCCAGGCATCTCTGTAACCTGTGTGTTAAAAAATCTTTCCCTAAACAGTTGTGACTAGCCTGGAATTTGTATTTGTGAAATTCATGGTAATACAGTGAAACAAGCATTAAAAGGATTATTAAGGCTATGTTCAGAACTGTTTTTTCATTTGCCCAAGAGCACTGAGACATACACGGAGCCACCAGCCTGTCCTGGAGTGGCTGACAGGGCACGGGCGGAGCCAGTAGTGACAGTGACAGGGTGGAACACAGCCTAACTGCCCCCAGTCACCTCCTGCCGAGGCAAACAGCTCCAGTGTGGAGCCACGGACTGCAGCAAGCAGTGCTGGAGCCAGAGCAACCACAGGGGAGCCCCGACAACACCTGGAACCCACAGCTTGCCCCAGAGCAGCTGGACTAAGTATGAGTGCAGCCAGCAAGGATGGTGGCTGCCCTCACTCTCTCAAATGGGGTCCCAGTGAATGTAACCAGGGCACCCTGGCAGTGTTCCCCACAAACACGTGGGAGCAGCCAAGGGAGGCAGTGAACAGACCCAGGAGTTGAAGAAGAAGGGCATAACCTTATTAGTATATGCTCCCCTCAGGTATGGTTTTGACACACCACAGAGCGCATTCCCCCTGAAGTCACTGCACCAGCCATGTCAGAAGCCTCCAGCCAGCTAAACTACCCAAAGGTAGATGTAGCTCCTCAGGACTCAGGAGTGTCTAATGCCTCTCCATACAGCTGGGGCTGACTGTCACTCTCCGTCACAGAAGATGTGCTATTGTAAGTCACCAGGTTAAGGAGCCATGGGATTAAGTGAACAGCCTGTGCAGAACTCGTGAGAATGTGGGAGAGACTGACAGGCTATTCTCAAAGACTCTCAGAAGTCTCAAACCTTCACTAAAGAGAAGGTGCAGGTGGACTCAGAACTCTACCAAGCAGTAAGGCAGAGTCTCTTGAACACAAAACCTGCAAGCTGGTCACTGGCCACACTAGGCAAAACTCTTCCTCCTGAGAAAACTTGAAGAAGACAAATAGGACTGGTACCATTTATAAGAAATATGATGCCCTGGAATGGGCAGGACAGTCAGCTGATGAAGTAGACAAAGCCCTTTCTGGGATAAAGGAACCATCTGGGGCAAGAGAGCCTGCCACCCTCATCAAGACTGCTCCTGTTAATTAGAAGGGAAGGGTAGTTGATACAGGTGACATCGTTCTTAAGAGAACTGAAGGCCTGCTATGCAGACCAGACCCAAGCCACAGGGAGGTCTGCTGCTTCCCAAGGGCACGTGGTTCCAAAACTGGGTGTCACTGGCAGAATCTGCTTGCTTTTTTTTTTTTATCATGGCATGGTCTCTACAACAGTTGGTGAACTGATACCCTTTAGGAAAATGGAAAAAGGGTTCTACCACAAGAACTAGCAGGGCTCACTGACAGAGCTTTAGACTAGACTGGAAGGCAGAAAGGGATAAAACCAGGCTTGCCAGTGATAAGCAATGGGATGGCACACCAAAACTTGAGGAACTGAGATCACTCAATCTGCCCCATGGGGTGTAGGCTACAATGAACTACACAGCATGAGAAAGGAGCAAGGAGAAGCTCTGGCCCAGTGCCAGAAATATGACATCACTGGCAAAAACAAAACTCAGTGGTACCAGTCTGGTGTGCCATGCTGGATGTTTACAGGCTCCTCAGGAGGGATAGGCAGGGCTGGTAAAGCAGGGGTAGAGCATTGTTTGTAACAGAGGGACAAGAATGTATGGAGCTTACAACTGGCAACAGCAGGATTGAGATCCTCTGGGTTAAGATTAAACTATAAACAAATAATGAAGATGTTGTCATGGGAGGCAGCAACAGATCATACAGGCACAGCAATGACATCAATTCCACAAGGGACACCTTCAAATTTCTCCTTATGGGGTAATTCAACCTGCCAGATGTTAACTGGGGACAACGCACAGCTGGCACAATCAAGACCAGGAGATTCTTAAAACACCTGGGTGCTACTTCATGGTTCAAGTACTAAGAGACCTGACTAGAAAAGATGCTCTCCTTGATTGTTGCTTATTAACAGAAAAGGTTTCATGAGCAACATGGTGATTGGTGGCATTCCTGGCCTCAGTGCCCACAAAGTAATCAAGCTTAAAATCTCTGACAGCATGAAAAACACCAGCAAAAGCTCAGCTCTGGACAGGAGGAGAGCAGGCTTCAGGCTGCTCAGGGCATCAGTGAGTAAGGTACCCTGGGAAAATGCTTTTGCAGCTGCTGGGGTCTGTCAGTGCTGGTCACATTTTAAGCACCATCTTCCAAGGGCCCAACAGGAGGCAATTCCCAAATGTCAGAAACCAAGCAGGGGAGGCAGAAGATGGCTTGGCTGAGAAGGAATCTTCTTTGGGAGGTAGAAGCAAAAAAA
>VZUA01061605.1:0-13157 GCA_013401035.1 Horornis vulcanius | reverse complement strand
GCGCGGCGCTCGCCCATCGCGGCCGCGGGGCACGGTGAGGGGCGGCGGTGTGTGTCAGCTGCTCCGCCGCCGAGCACCGGCAGGAAATGCCACCGCTGTGACTGCCGCAGCTGACGAGCTCTCTACTATCCCGACAGGAGCATCTGAGAGCTCCCGATTCCAGCTATCAGCTCTCTGTGCCCTTAGCCGCGTGTTTTCTCACTGCCGGGAACAGCCGGGAGAGACCCCGCTCGGCAGCGCACACACACCGCTGCAGCCATAGTCTCTCTCTCTGCGGCCATAGGGAGAGGCCATCACACAGTTGATCCCAATCACCATCTCTCCTGTTTTCTGCCAGGACGTGATTTTTTTCACTCCCAGAGCGATTCCAGCCTCTAACACCTTATACCATGCAGTGATGTTTCTGGGCGCAGAACTCCCGCAACGGGGGTGGGAAGCGCCCCTGAAGCAGGGGTGTACCCGCCGGGGTCCCCACACTCCCGCTCCCAGAAGGAAAACCACTGAGAAAATGCACCACAACAAAGAAGGGAGCAGAAACTTGGGGAAGAGTCTCCATTAAGCGAATACAGAGCACAAAATGAAGCTCTGTCCCTCCCCGACCCCGGGGTACAGAGGCAGATGTGTGGCTTTGTGGACTATATTGACCTCCAAACTGAGCGCGAGGCAGTAGGGTTAAATGAGGTTAACAAGTGGAGGTTAAATGCAGCTAAATGTAGTTTACTGCCTGCTAATTTGGGTGAGTTTCCTCTCTTCTCAAATGAGGTAAACAGGTCAGTTTGAGTGAGCTTCATTCTTCTAGAATAAGGTAAGAGGGTGAGTTTTCCCATTTCTCTGTGCATGGTCAGCAGTTGGGAGGCATACAGCTTTTCTCTTGGTCCACACTCAATATCCATCATTATCTCCAGACCCTTCATCCCCCAGCCCCGATTTCCTACAGAAAAAGCTCCTCATATTCCCAGTTTGCCTCCTCATACCAACTTTAAACTACGTTTTCTAAGTCCTGCCACGCTGTCCTCTGGCTCGTGGATAGTCCCTGCCTGCGCAACTGGCTGCCAAGCAGTGCTGCCTGCCCTCGGCACAGTCAGGTACAGGGCACAATGGCCCACCCTCCCTTCCTGTGCTCCGGGCTCTGTCTCGCTCCTCTGCCTGCCTGCTGGTCTTTGTGGACAGAGCACAAATAAGATGTGTTTGATATTAGCCTATCACAGCATCTCAAACCCCTCAACAGATGAAATTGGCCTACAGACTCAAAGGAGAAGGTAGTGAATACATCAAATGCTATTAGAAAACTAGCTTGGACATCAGGAACAAGAAGAGAGCAAGTCTTCGCTGTCTCTGTATTCTGTGTCTCTTGGATTTCTAATATTGTATTTGGATTTTAGCAGACCAGGTGTTTGAGTAATGTTTATTAACTGGTGGGTCATTGACCCTAAATGTTCACTGGGTCTGTTAAAAAAGCCCTACAGAACTCTTGCTTTTGGATAAGGCTTCACTTTGCAGGTTGTGGTGGAAGCAGCCAAAGACGAGTATGGAGGCAGTGGCACTCAGACCAAAGGTCCACCTGGCCTGCAGGCCGTTTGTGGTGCTCAAGGGAGGCTCCAGGTTTTTCGGGTGCATGGACTCCATTCCTGAGAGTGGTCAATAATGGGAAGGACTGCTTGTTCACTTCCTTTGTGGGCAAGGATAAATGCTGCTGCTCCTGCCTGGCGGGACAAATGGGAAAGGCAATGTACGCAGGTTCGTAGGATGCCATAGGGAGAGGCCGTCACATTATTGCTCCCAATCTCAGTCTATCCTATTTACTGTCAGGACATGATTTTGTCACTCCCAGAGAGATTCCAGCCTCTAATATCTTTTACCATCTACTTTTAAGACTCTCGGGGATCATTATAGCAGTTTCAGCCTGCTCTTGCCTCTGGTGCTGCAAATGGCAATCATGAAGCCAACCCCCCATCTATCTATCTTCAAGAATGTATTTATTTTGCTTCTCTATCCTATCTTGGAACAACCTATAGTTGTTCCAACACACCTAGGACTACTCTCTATGGTCCCATACTACATCCTTTCTGGTTCCTTCCCTGAGGTAGCTTCACACACACACGGTTTGCAAGAGCCAAGCACTTCTCTAAGGGATAGAGTATGGCAAAAAGGAAATAATAGGCCCACCACTGACCCTCACACAGGATCCTTGTCCACATCAAGGGCACCAAAAGGTGTGTTTCCTGAGCAGGTCCAGCAGGTAGAGCTGGCTGTAGGTAGCCATGGGATGCAAACAGTGTGACTCCTGTCCTGGAGTTTCTAAAGGAGGTCTCAAAAATGGCCCTGTCCACTCCTATGCTCTAGTTCTGCTGTTCAGCACAAAGCTGTGGACCGCCACAGTAGAGCACGAGAGGCCCTTCAATGTTTGGAGAAGAAAACTTTCTTAGAGGACATCAAGGTTTTTAATCCTGCTGGAAGAAGACTCCACTCTGCCAATGTAATAAGAGGGTCAAATTTTTCTTGGAGCCTCTTTCTGCCTACCTCTTCCAAATCCACACAAGCAAGCTACCTGGCATAGTAACTTGTGGCTTTGAGTGCTGGCCAAGTCACGGTGTCTGGGTTTCTTCTTGAGGGGCTTCTCTTTGACTTTAGTTTGGCTGCCAAAGCTCTTCTGTTACTCACTGAGCTGCAAATAACATTCTCTTAAAGATGTGATACCCAGTGGATAGTCCCTGGTCCCCACAAGGGACTGTGATCCCGCTTTCCATGAAGGGCAAAACAAATCCTAGCACTACGGAGAGGCAGTGTACTTACTGCTTATTCACAGTGGCATGGCACCTCTCCAGCCTGAAGGCTGGCCAGGCACTTGAATGATCAGTGTAAGAGTGATTGGGAATTCGTGTCTTTGGTCAGTCCTTAGAATCCTTCCACCTCTGTTTACTGATGCTGTCTGCAGAAGACTTGTGGTTCTGGGAACAGACTGAAGTGAGGCATTGAAACACGAAAGGGCAGAGGAAGAGAAAAAGCATAGAAGGTGGGACAGAAAGCTTCTTCAAACCCCTTCCCACCCCTGGGAAGGAACACAAACATTTATCCCTCCTTCCTCCCAGCCCACACACATGGAGCAGCAACTCAAGCAGCATGTTTAAATTCCAGAGGCTTCAGAGTGATTCGCATCTGTGCTGCCTCTGGATGGGAGATGGCACAATGTTGTTGCACCAACTAATGCTGACTTAAATGCTAAGTGCAGCTGATAGCTGGATGGTGGGACAGGATGCACTTTGGCCACCTCAGCAGAGGTATGTAGAGGCCGATGACTCTTTTTCCTCAGGCCTGAAATGCTGGCAGTTCCTCAGGTTGGAACTGAACGCCTGCACCTTTCTGTCCCCGTGGAGAGGCCTTCCTAATCCTGGTAAACATCCACACATCAGCCAGGAAAGCGTGAGTTTCCATCAGCAGGCATTTGTGCTTTCGGATGAGTTGGATTTCTTCAGTGCCTGCCTGGCACATATACAATAATATTAGTTTGATCAAAACAAAAAACTTTGCAGAGAGAAAAAAACTGTTTACTTGAAGAGTGCCAAGGAGCAGCATTTTTTCATGCCGCAACAGCTCCTGAAGTTTTCTATTTCTTTTTTTATTACCTCAGGAAAAAATTCTTAATCTCTTATTTGTCTTTTTGACTGATGCTCAGAACAGTGCTGACATTTACACAGATCAGCACTAAGTTCAAGTTCTCTTCCATGGTTGTTTCTAGCATACTATGGTTTACATATAATAAAAGTTATTTGCCCCCATGTAACATTCTTTGTCACTCTTTTTCTTTCTGGTCAGTCTGTGTGATAAGAACCTCCTGAAACCCTCAGTAATGTATCTGTCCTGAATAATTTTGCTCCACAACTGCAGATGGAACTAGTTCATACAAGTACATTTCTCTTAGGTGAGGCAACTGATACCAAACCCATGCTTGCATTTCCAGTTTCTTTAAAGCCAAGATTCACTTGCTGTCTACAGCTACTACCTTCAATACTGCCCTCTAAAAGTCTTTATAAAGATAGCTGTAACTTCTTTCGTACATTAAATGATATAAATAGCCATAACTCATCTAACTAATCTTAGCCTCTGGAAGCCAGTGGAAATTTTTCTATCGATTAGAGTCAGCTTAGGTCAAGCCCTATACAGTGTTTTCTGACCCCCTGCCCTACTTTTTCTCCATTTCTATTTAACATACATATCTCTAACTCTTTCAGTTGGTGCACTTTTTTTCTCTCTGTCAAAGAGAAATCCTGATAAGGAGGTCCCAGAGGTCTTTAGCTTGTCATCACATCCTTTCATAGGCTGAATGTGTGCAGAATGCTTTAGGAAGAAGCAAAAGCTAAATATAGAATAATTTAAAGCTGCCCATTAAGGGCATGCCTACATGACACAAATGCAGCTAGCTTAGGTACTGGGAGTGGTGCAGTCACAGAGCTAAGTATAACCAAGCAGAGGATGTGGCTCACAAACCATCCCCTTGCACTCACATCCTGTCTCTCGGTATCAGAGCCTTAGAGGAAGATATAAAAGTTCATAATAGACAGTCATACAGTAACTTACCCATAGGGTAACTCTCCTCCTGATTAAGCTCCTCAGCAGTCAGTTTATAGCCTGAAGCACATAACCCTGCCACTTTTTTCTCTTACCCAGCGTTATTGCAAGCATGCTTTTCTTCACATACTTTGGTAATACAACTGGTTGCCTGGGCTGGTCAAATTGTTGGGAAATAACCTCATGCAATAGTGATGTATTACCACTAGCCTCATCTGCCCCTGTAGATTTTAATGGAAGGTGATGACTTGGACTTTATTCTAGAAAGACAAAGCATTAATTCTACATTAATTAAGCCAATCTTATATTGCAGTAATATCACTGCCCACCTTTTCCTTTTCGTGCTGTAATATCTTTTATCTGTCAGTATATCATCTATTTATCAAGAAATAAAATCATCACCTAATGAGACAAAGATGAGAATATATACTGCTTGATTGGGCCAAATGTGATTTTTGGGAGAGAAGCAGCATGGATAGCGCAAAGGATGTCCAAGGAGCTACCCTTTGCCTTCACTGAAAAAGACTCACCCAACTTAGCTACAGGTGAATTTCTGACACATTGTGCTGTCTCGGAGAAGGCATCAGCAGTGTTGTATTGAAGGCACAGTCAGCATATGACTGCTGTCTTATGCTCTGACAGCTGCCAGTTTCCTCTCCCTACCACCCAAACCTCTCCAGGGGCACCTGCATTTCCCACTCTGGGGTCTTTTGTAATAAATACCCTTCTAAGTCTGGATTTTTGTTATTTTCCTCTGCCTCTTTCCAACTCTTTTATATCACAGTGTCCTGAAGAGCACCTTATTTCAAATAAGCGATGCTCTCTAGGAAGTTAGCTGAGCTGCAGGCTGGCAGCAATCACGTTGGCACTGCGTGACATGGTACTGGCCAGGACACCCCTGGTGTGGTGTCACTGCTGTCACCAGATCAAAACCATTGCTTCAGAAGTCTTCTCATAACTCAGCTCCACCATTCCCCTTCTGAACCCTCCAGACCACCAAAACATAAACCCAGTTTGATTTTTTTCTTTGTAAGCTATGTTCATTCTTGGAAACATGTAGAGTAACACAAACATGAAGCTCATCCTGGGCAAAGCAGAGACACAAATGATGCCTTCTCCTTGTTTTGGGGAAATTCTGCAGGTTGTATGAAGGGAACACAGAGACAGAAATTAGAGCCCCAGCTCCTGCAAGGTTTTATGTATCACCCTTTCTTCTCTGCAGCAGCACAAGCTTACTGTGATTACTGGTGTATTTTACAAGGAATAGTCCAGAGAAATGTCAGCTCAGTCACCAACAGAGACAAATATGACTTGCATCTCGGCCTTAAATACCACAAATTTGTAGAAAATGAACAGCTTTCATTACAGGTGTCATTGGTACCTGCACATTGGCCCAGAGAGTGAGAACTGCCTTTTACATCCAGGCAAAACAAAGACAACTATAGTCAAATCTGAAAAAAATTCTCTTGGAAGTAAACCAAAATGTATTTTGGCCTTGAGACTTTTTACCACTACTAAGGATAGCTGGCAGCTCAAGGGCGAAGACAGCTCCAGGCTCTACACAGCACAGTGGTTTTTCCCCTGTTCATTGTCTCATCCTGGGTGACTTGGGGGCCAAAAGATCACTCACAGCTTCAAGGTGATGAGTTGAATCAAAAGATGATGCATGGGACTCTGTATTGGACCTTGTGTGCTGCTGGATTAGGCCCAACTGGTCAAACTCTTGTTCTGAAAAGCTGGCTTCTGTATTCTGCTAAGAGCCTAAAGAGTTAAAGTTATTAACTGGCTTCTGAATAAAATGCATTAGGAATAAATATGCTTTAGGATAAACCTATTAAATGGATAAAAATGCCATTACCAGGGGTGAAATATGATTGTGTGACCTTTTAAATAAATAAGCCTGCTATGCACCAAATTATGTCAGATAATAAGCTTTATACATGATAAAGTCATGCATTAGGTCTCAATCTTCAGGCATTCTATGAAATATTGCTAACCATAAAGAGCTCCTGAAATGTTACACTAAAGAAAATTGCTTCCAGCAATAAAAACTTAACTGTTAAAACAAATGGAGTTTCTCTCATAAAGTCCTTTGCAAGGCATTGGTAGCAAGAGTGAAAGCTTACTAGAAACAAACCTGAGGCATTTGCA
Source organism: Horornis vulcanius (assembly GCA_013401035.1). Lineage (NCBI taxonomy): Eukaryota > Metazoa > Chordata > Aves > Passeriformes > Scotocercidae > Horornis > Horornis vulcanius. The sequence continues at coordinate 6,440 of VZUA01061605.1, read as the reverse complement.
AGTACACAGCACTTCTTAAAATAACTCAGATTCCAGATCGGGAATAACTCCATTGAAAGCAGAAGGGTGTAATCCCAAAACACCAGCATGAAATCCAAATTGTATTTGTAGGGTCTTAGAAATATGTTGGTGGGATATCTCTGGGTACAGACATTGCTGTATATCCAAACTAATCTGCACTTGCAGTTTTGGCACTTGTACAAGCAGTGGAAATGCTGACCTCTCTGGCTGTCCTGAATCTTGGGTCTGGCTGTGTTATGCCTCAGTGACTTGCCCAGATTACTCCTGNGTACAGACATTGCTGTATATCCAAACTAATCTGCACTTGCAGTTTTGGCACTTGTACAAGCAGTGGAAATGCTGACCTCTCTGGCTGTCCTGAATCTTGGGTCTGGCTGTGTTATGCCTCAGTGACTTGCCCAGATTACTCCTGACACAACAATATTCCTACTCAGGGGCCATTCGTATTTGACAGGATGGAAACAGAACTGGATATTATCAGCCTTGTGCATAAAGGCAGACGTGAATTTATTCTGATTCAGCTACCAGCTTCACATGCAGCAAAACTGGCTCTCTGCATTAAGTCAGAGTAAAAACTTTCTGCTCTAAACCATTACAAGTAAGAGGGAAGGAAGCCAATTCTCTCATTCCTTCTAGTGATCACAGGCAAACCAACAAAACCTCCTGGTGAGATGCTTGCAGTTTTAATAAAATCATCATGGTCACTTCATCTCTTGTTACATGAACATCAGCAAATAAACGCAACTCCCAGCTTGGGTCTTGTGCTGGTTTTGGCTGGAACAGAGTTAATTAGTTTCAAACACAGTTCCAAGGACTGAAAATACTCTTAGAATTCCCTGACACAATCAATTATCTTCTTCAAAAGTTGATATTAGACATTGACAAAAAGGACCATCCCTGTTTCTTCTGGGTTTTCATTTTTTGTTTTGTTTGTTTGTTTGGCAGAGTTTTCTTGTGTTGGGGGTGTTAGTTGTTTGTTTTTTTTTCCTGAGTTGGGAGAATGCGTCCTAGAAAGGATCATCTTAACCTTCATCTGCAAACACTGATAATTTTCACCCAAGCTCAATCCAGTGCAGTCTTTTCCAGGAGGGGCACTCAAAGAGACATAGCAAAATTCAAGCACACAAAATAAGCCAGCCTTGCTCCAGTTGCCAAAGAGTTCACTCTCTTGAGCCTTAGCAAAGAAAGAGGTCCATTCTCCACAACTAGTTTTAGTGCTCCTGCTAAATGGAGCAAGGTACACTATGGCAAACACAACCTAACACAACGACTGTAAAGGAATGCATCATGAGGCTAGCAGGGAAATTTTATCATGTTTTCCTGAACTGGAGTGCAATGCCTAGAAACAAATTTCTGTTCCAGGCAGGAGCTCAGCTGTATCCTGAAGATGCCTCCAGCCACTTGCCATTGTGTTTTATTGCTGTTCCTCAACACTGGTGAATTGTAAGCATCAGTCTCACAGAGAAGACACATTATCGGGGTGAAGGACAACTGCTTGTTATATAATCCTGCCAAATCCTTGATACAGCAGTTCTCAGCAAACAACCATCTTGCTCTGAGTCATCTGGAAAGTCTCTGGTTCAGTGAGCTTCCAGGAGCAGACCTTCAAAACAGGCTGTATTTCCACTTCCCATTTCAAATTACAGGAGGCACTTATGAGTCAAGGCAATAATTTTCTCTTTATCTACCTTCAGATGCCATCCTGCACACGGATCCAGCCCGTGCACCTGCTGAGCCAGAAGCCCTATGGGAGTTCCCAGACAGTGCTGGATGTCACAGCTTGCAGCTGTCCTGGGTGGCTGCTGGCACGAGGGCAACCAGTGTGAGGAAATCCTTACCCTGTGCTTCAGAGAACTGGAGATGCTGCATGTGGGGCTGCACTAGCTCCATGCCCACCAGCCTTTTTCCAAATGCCCATCACTGGTCCCCGTCAAAAGCAGGCACTGTGCCCATTAGACCTCTGGGCTGGCCCTGCATGGCCATTCACATTTTTTTCTTGTTTAATTTCCCTTTGAGGCAATGCCAAGTCTTAATTCGGTGCTGGGCCACAGATGCCAGCAGGACCCATTGCACCGTGTCTATCTTGGAATTACAAGGCTCCCACCTCAGAGCTGGCCAGCTCAGACCCACTACTCTCCCACCTCTGCTCCTCCCTGCCGTGCCTGACAGACAGTCAGAATCAGCTCTTGTGACAACAGCATTGGCACAAGAGGCTGAGCAGCTCATCTTTTACAAACCAAACAACTACAACTTTGGCAATCTCCTGTTGAATAACAACAACAACTAAAAGAACCGAGTCAGCAGCAAGCAGTAGCCTGTTGCACAGAGCTGTAAATAAACCCAGGAGAAACGAGATGGGTCAGCTTGGGTTGGCTGGTGAGTGCTGAAAGAGCTGATCCAGGGTTACCACTTCAGGGTGGGCCAAAGTGGGGGAAGATGGAAGGCAGTCACTTCCCTGGTTGTCTGTCTGACTCCCTGCATAGGACAAAATTGCTTCAGCCTTTACAAACTTCCTATGAAAATACCATACAATTCAATGCTCAAGCTGTAATGCAATTAGTGTGCTTTTAGGACAATTTGGAGAGTCTGCAAAAACCATCCAGTTTCATATCTGTGGTTCATTTCAACACTGTCAAAATTTGGCTAACAGAATTATTCATGCTCAAAACCTTTCTTATTTTATTTTTTTCCTAAAATAGGATAAAATTTCAGATTGTTGTCAGAATAGCACCTACTAGAAGCTGAGATTGTTTGCTAGAGAGGCATTTGGAAGTCTTCAGTTCTAAACAGATGGGGCCATCACTGGAGAAAATAGAATTCATGTATTCCATATGCTTTACATAGTTTTATGATTCTCGTATTTTTTTATTAAACTAGCCAATGAAAGTAATAACTATACTGGAGATTTTCATTTAGCCTCCAGAGTCAGAACAGTGATTCAGTTTTTCACAGCGTTTTCATTTCTGTTTTCCTTCTCAGCAACATAAATCATAAATCGAAGAGTTGGGCTTTCAGTGTAACTTACAGTATTCAACTTGTTTTGTGTTTCCCATTGATATGGTATAACTATTGCTTTAAAATGCTGCTTACAATGGACAGCAATCACCTTCCCAGCACAAAAACTCAGCATCTTACTATTAGATCATATGTGGTTTTAGTCTCTGCCTCTTAAGAAAGAACTACAGGCATCAGAAATAAAACTACTTAGATTAAGGCTGTGGACTAAATTCTACAGATTCAACAGAACCAATTGAATCAAGTATTTTCTATAACTCAATTTAAAAAAACCCACCAAACCTCAAGGAAGGTCCTTTTACTTGCACACTGACCTTTCCTGTGTAGCTGAATCTTACTTTGTGTCTTTTTCTGTAAAAAAGATCTTAAGCAGATGTTCTCCTCCAACACCAGTAGAAGTAAGTTGCAAAGTGAAAATAATACAAAACTTTCTGTTTTGCTTAAAAGGTTCACTATGACTTTGTTTAACTGTGCCTAGGCAAAACCGTTTTCCAAATAGTTGCAAACAAAGCAACTTAAAAAACATTATTTTTATCTATGGCTCTGAAAGAACTGAAAACACAAAGCTCAAAACACGTAATTTATAAAGGTTGCATAACTTGCTATCTAAACTTATCTGACTAATCATGAAACCCGTGAGAGAGGCAGGTGGATTGTAACAGGAGATGAGTTGAAGGGCTGCGATTCGCATACAAGGAAAGGGTTCAAATAATTGCTTGTTAGTCACAGAAAAACAATGCTGCAAGAAAACTGTATGAATAAACGAATGAGTGAACACTGGGCTAATGAGCTACTTCCTCTGCTTGGTGGATGAGCTCTCAGGGGATGACGACTCATTTTCGTTACACTTTGTGAACACAGTGCAGAGTTAACAGGGTCTTGGTTTCTGCCTGCTGCTCTATTGACACACAGCCTGGTGACAAGGCCTGGGACATAGAGGGCTTGGCCACTGGACACAGGACATTTATTTACAGCACTGACTGAGAACTGTCCTCCTGCTCTGGGTTTGAAGTGCACACTGCCCGGTGTTTCAGGGAAGCAGATTGATACCAGAGACAAAGGTGGTGCTATTCTGAGGAGCTGGAGGTTCATTCAGCCAGGTTTATAGCATGGGCACTGCCCCACACAGACCTGGCTGATGAGCTCTGAGGGACCCTGGCTAGCTGTAGCCACCTCTACCAAGTGTTCCTGTCACTGAGCAGCACCTGGGTACTAACAAGCCCCACTGAAAGCCAGCTTGTCTTCTTCGTTTTTTCTATTTCTCCTCTGTTGTTTTGGGTTTTTTTTTTCCTTTTGATGTACCTCTCTGTTCCTGTGTTTCCAAGGGAACTCTTCAACTTGCACATGGACAGCCAGCTTGGGTCCAGAGGCATTCCTTTGCTGCTCTTGTGCAAGGAGATGGACTGGCAGGGGTACCTGCCATTTGAGAGAGCAATGTCAGCCAGCCCTGGTCTTATCAGAGCCAGGCTTAATTTAATCACTCATCTGCTCTCTGATCTCCAGGATACCCCTGCTCTCCATTTCCCTGAATGATGGAGAGATGACAGTATTTAATGAGATTGAATGTCATCTTCATTACAATAAGAGCCTTTAATTATATCATTGAACATCATTTGATACCAAAGAAAAGCATGCTCTCTTAAATTTCAGACAGTGACAAAGGGTCCAGAAGAACTGGGTTCCAGTCCTGGCTTTGCCAGAGGCCTCTTCTGGCCCATTAGGTAAGAGCAGGATAGCCACTGAATTAAAGGTTGTGTAAGCAGTGTAGCTCAGACACTTCCTAACTGCAGGGAGCGAGGCTCTACAACCTAAACATTCTGTGTGTAATTATTAAATTGAAGCCGATTCAGAACCTTGACACATAAAGAGAACAACCTATAGGTTCTCCATCCTTTCATACAGCTTTACATTTCAAACTATTACTTTAAAAGGATTGGATCAAAAAGTTGGTGGTTGCTCAAAGCCCCAGAAAAGAGCATCCAATTCAATTCCAAATTGGCTTTTTTTTTGCAGCTGCAGCAGTGTTTCCATCACTCTTGAGTATTTCAGCTTGATACTCTCCANCAAAAAGTTGGTGGTTGCTCAAAGCCCCAGAAAAGAGCATCCAATTCAATTCCAAATTGGCTTTTTTTTTGCAGCTGCAGCAGTGTTTCCATCACTCTTGAGTATTTCAGCTTGATACTCTCCAAACTAGACTTGTGTCTGCTCGAAAAGATGTACAAAAATATGGTGGTTTTTCCCAGCTTGGAAAGTGAGTAGATAATAGAGTAGCAAACAGGCTCTATTTTTAGAGCCTAGCTTTTCAATTCATTAGCTGTACAGAACTCTTCACAGGCAGTCACTTTTCTCTACTGGGTCAAGGCTAGTGAACAACTGCTGCATTACAAGGACAGAGATAAGTGAGAAAGTCTAGCTATAACTCTCCTCCATCACTAATTACTTCATTTTAAGGCCCCCACAAAAATCACCAGTGAAATTCCATGACCTTCTGCTGCAAAGAAGCCAGCCGCCTCCTCCACCAGCATCTGCGCCTCTCACAGGCATCACGCCAGTGTCCCTCTCCCAGCTGCCTCACAGAGATTCCCAATGCTTCTGATACAAAGCAAGGAAACAATTACACTCACTGCTGATTAGTGAGTCCCTACCTTTCAACCTAGCTAGTGTTGCCAAGTAATGAGCACTTCTATTAGCTATGTGGAAGGGAGTTTACTATTTGCTTATTAAAAGAACATTCTAAATCACACAACCTGTTTCTACACATCCTACCCTTTGGGACAGAAATAGTGCCCTTGCCAGGTCCTCACCTTGTACCAAAAAACTGAGTAATTAGCTAATCTAGGCAGCTGACACGTAAGTGAAATCCAGCCTAATAAAAGCTTACAGTCAGCTATTTTCAACTGCACCTAAAACCAGGCTGAACCGGGCAGCTACTGTAGAGCCCCGTTTCTCTGCAGTTTAACGGTGGTATTAATTTTGTCTTGCCTAGAAGCCTGACAGCTCTTTTAATTACATCCAAAACATGCCTGCTCAGACTGAGAAATGATCAGTCCTGCAAACAGAGACAAGTAGATGGCTTGGAAATAGATTACTAGATTCCTCTGTCTTAATAGATCTGCCTAGTGAAATTCCTGAAGCTTCCTCTTCCCTCCCCCTGCCCTCCTTCAGCTACAGCTTAGTGTCCCTGTTTCAGGCAGACCCTTGGTGTCTGGGGAGGGTTGAACTCAAGTTACAGCTTCCCACTAGGACTGTCTCAGATGACTGGTTTCTACCACAATCTTAAGGAACACAGACTACTTGCAATCTCTTGAACTTGCACAACAGGTTCAAGAATCAAGTAGGAAAGGCAGAGATCACATAACCTCTCTCTAACCCAGACTTCCCAAGCAAACAACCCCAAACAAAAA
>VZUA01061596.1:11484-27947 GCA_013401035.1 Horornis vulcanius | reverse complement strand
CCTTGCAGTCTCCACTGCAGTCAGCTGCTCAGCAGAATATATTAGCACATGCAGAGCTGTGTGCTCTGCAGCCAGAACACTCCTGTGCCTTCCAGACAGAAGTGGAGGTAGAGCATTGTTGCAAACAACTATCCTAGTGAAAGATGACAAAAGCAAGATTTCCAGCTTGAAAGCTCTAACTCAAAGAGCCAGGGAATGTCACAAGCAAAATGCTCTCCACGAGGCACTTTCTCCCTTCTGTTTTAGGAAAAAGCCAAAATCAGTTTGGCAGGAGAGAGACAGGGACCAGTCCCTCTTTAATAACTACCAGCTACTTTATTTCAGCTTATGTAGCACAAACCCACATCCTAAACTTTGCACAGCATCACTCAGTGGTTTTGTTTATAGGGAGTTCAGCTATTTCTGCTTTCTCAACTTCAAGTCACATTCAGGCTCTGCAGAATTGTGAGAGAAGTCAGCCAAAAAAGCAGCACAGATAACACACGAATGCCCTCTCACCAGTGAGAAAAACTGCACATGGGTATTTCATCTCTGAAAGGAAGACTGGGAAAGTTCAGTCATTCCTTGTACTGCTTTACAGCTGGCATTGCATCGTCAAATAAGGTGTTTACAAAAAGTGTAAACGCAGCAATGGTTCTGTCCAGAATATTCTCCTCCAGCAATGTCCCAGCTAAACAAAACCATTTATAAAACCTACCAGAAACAAGGAAATGGCACCATAAGAATTACATGAGATTCTGAGATACTATTGTCGTGTTGCATTTTTTGCACTGTGATTCATTTCACCTTTTAAAGAAGCTCTGCTTGCAGAAATGTCAGTTTTGTTGAAATAAGTGCTTTTACTCTGACATTTACATCACCAGCACATGACTATTATTATTATTGTTGTTATTATTATTATTATTACTGCTCAGGCAAGATGCAGATATTCATTATGGACTTCAATGCATGAAAAATAAATGTCTTCTGTGATAAGTTAACTATGAAGTTCATGCAGTTAAAATGATTTACTCAAATATGGCAAGAAATATTTTTAGTCAGCAAATTATAGCAGCACAGTAATGTACTGTCCAGTAAACAGGAAATAAGAAATATCTAGGGAAGAAACAGAGTTGTACTGTACCACTGTATGCTCTTAGCAAGCTCTAGCATCATACCCTTGGTCAGGCAAATTTCTCATTTCAGCATTCCACAGAGATTAACACGTTTTCTCCTAATGAACTCACTAAGTTACTGACCAATTCACTTGGTAACCAGCTACTACAGCTCTCAAAACTGAAATGCATTGTGCAAAAAAAAATCAGCACTGTGACGATCCCTGGTGCAACATTTGCTGCAATGAGACAAAACTCTTAGGGTCAAAGGAAGTCAAAAAAACTTTATTCACACCAGAAGCGCAGACTTAGGAATTTTCCTTTATCAAAATAAGCCCCTTATGGTTACTTACATCTGTGCTCTAACAGAACTGTACAATATATATAAACATATATATAGAAAAAACAACAACAACAAAAAAATCAACTGCTGCGCTTCCTTAATCATCATCTTCTTCCTCTTCATCACTGATCACATATTTCTTAGGCTTCTTACTTGCTTTGTCATCATCATCTGCTTTTCTCTTTCCAGAAGGTTCACCTTCCTAAAGGCAAAAAAAGGACAAAAATAAACCACCACATTTCCAGCTAAAATAGAAAAAAAAACACAGAACAACAAAAAGACCTCAAAGTCTTTCTTGTAAGAAAAGCAAAATTACTGGTTTTAGTTTTTCCATTCTGTGCTACTGCAAAGCAGGGCTGGTTCTGTGCCAGTCCTCACCCTCAGCACTGAGAGGCTGCTCCCAGGGTCACTCCCCAGAGCAGGAGGGCCCAGGGAGCTGCAGCTCCGTCCCCCACTGGCCCTGCATCCACACCTGCTCTGCCTGAGCATGGCATGCACAGAGCCTCTGCATCACCTGCACTTACAGCATGTGCAGGGGCACTCTCAGCAGGGCTCATGAGCATGGACACCTCCTCCAATTTGCAGTGAGTTTTCCAGCATACAGACACATTCCCTTCAGGCAGTCCCTGCAGCTTTCCTAAGTTTTCCAACTATTTATACCTGTATGGCCTGAATCAGAGCTGCTGAAGCAAAGAAGGAATTCAGGAAGTGGGCAGGCATTTTGTTCATTAGAAAGACAAAACTAAACTAACCACTCTCTGGCATAAAGAAAAAAAAATAGGAGGAATTACTGGCACTCAGAATCAACAGCAGTTTACAGTCCAAGAAATGTAACAGTTTATGAGGCTTCAAAGAGCTGGTTAAAGGAACTCAAATCACTAAGGTAATTATCTGCTTACAAGCAATACCATAAAGACTTTTATAGGGTTGATGTTCAGTTTTTAGTTCATGGAGTAAACAGGTTGATTTTTGTTCCATGTACATTTCCACCAGTTCAGTTTGAATCATCCTTCCAAGCAACATTTTAAATCACAAGTTGTTCATGCAAAACTCATCAATTGTGACATGAGGAACAAGTGGTAACTCAACTGTTATTGAAAAAGAAGAGTATCTTTAAAAACACTCTCAGGTCTAAGTAGCCTCATCCTTTTCCATTTGTTGGTTTTGGAAGTGTGGGTTTGTTTTTTTATTTTATTTTATTTTATTAAGCAACTTGCTTAGATTTTAAGGAGGAAGAACTGAGTTCTAGAACTTTAGAGTTTCAGAACTCTAAGGAATAATTATTTATCCAAAAGCATTTGATTCTGTATTAAGTAAGTACCAAGAGAATTGCAGTTACAAAGGAATTTTAAACATGGAAAACAGAAATTAACAGGGGTGGGAAATCTCAATGATAGCTTCTTCCTCAGAACAAACATTCTCTTGTAATCTAGCTGGGCTATTGTTCAGTGAGTCATCTTCCTGTTCAGCAGAATATCCCCGTTAACTGCAGCAACAGTGAAACTACTTGCAGAGTGGTGATAAAGAGTATTATTAATAACAGACTGCCATTTGCAGTAATGGTAACAAATTGTTATCAGCACAAAGATTTGGCAGCAGGTAGAAGTGAGTGCACAAGGAAGCCAGAGCTCCACACGTGTGGGTGTGCACTGAACACTCCCCCTGTGGGGACTGAACACAACTCCAGCACCGCTGGGGTTTTCTGTGACTCTGCAGCACCACTCCAAGGCCCCAGAGGAGCATTACCTTCCAGTCACTCTAAAATGGAGGCTGCTGCTCCTCAAGCACCAGAGAAATGCTGCTGATCAGACCTCTCCTTCTGAGACAATGGAACTGCCAAGTCCTCACACTGCTGTATCATGAACTAACACATCTAGTAATTAAGAGTCTTAAAAATAAACAATTCAATTTCTACTACCAAATGCTCACAGGGTCACAAAATTACAGTTTTGTCTACACGAGTCACTGTGGCTGTTGTATTTTCTGAAATATTAAATTTTCCTGATGTATAATAAAAAGCCAGAATCTATGTCTTTAGAAGACAAAATTAATTTTTACTTCCACTTCATATTACAATGCCTGTTGGTGCAAATAATTCAGCTGACTCTGTAGGAGCACTAGGAACCTGCACTCAGCACACAGAAAACACCCAAGGGGCTGGGGAGTGGAGCCTCCCAGGGACTTTACAGGAAACACAGAACAGAAATGAAAATGAGAGCATCTTACTCCTTGTGTAACACTGCAGTGCTGTATCAGCAGTGACAGGACTTGAACTAAACTTCAAATGCAATGTTCACAAAGACTCATTTAATAATACCCAGCAGTGATAAATTACAAACCAATAAAACACCATTTTAGGATTAGGAAACAGCACTACTGCTGTAGCTAACAGTTAATCTGATCAGGGCCCAATGTTTCAGATGATACTGGGGTGATGAAAAATGTATGTTTAGCAATGGACAATAAGTTTTTAGCTCGGTTTTTTTCTGCTTTTATTTAAAAAGAGCAGAAATATCATGTGAAAACGCTTCCACTATTTCCATAATAAACAGGAGAGGACCACTTAGGTAACTTAGGTAACACTGCACTAGGATTCCAACATTAAGTCTTCTTACTCCTTGCATAATTTTGGTAAAGTCATTTTACATAACTCTGCATAAATTTTTCCATCTTTAATTCAGCAATAACAATAGTGTCCTCCTTTGGGAATCACTCAGGTCTGTGAACTAATGCAGTGCATAAGAAATTGGTGATTAATTACCATGGAAAGCATGCCAAGTCAAATAACACATTCATCAGGGCGTAAATGAAACCACAGAAGTCCCATGTTTAAACACTAGATTTAGTGAAGGTAATGTTCCTCATTAAAAATGAGCAGCTTAAGAACAAAGTCCTTCTCTTACCTCATCACTATTAAGTTTCTTTGCCTTGAGTAGTCTTTGGGTTTTATCTTCATCTGAGCCTTCATCACTGTCAGAAGAGTAGATTCTAGCACGTTCCTCTGCACATTCCAGAAAAAAAAAAAGAATACAAATATGTTTATCTGAAACTGGTGAGGAAGAGAGAATATTAAAGATATTTACATTTAGTGCCACAAAATGTTTGCAGAACCTAAGGCCAGAGTGAACAAAATGAACTTATACAAATTGAATTACCGTCTCTTTGTGTATCAAATGAACCGGCAAAATGCTGTGTACCCAGGGCTCCCTGTGCAACATGTGAATGACACAGGCCTCAGTGACACGCTGCTAGGGTTATGGTTACCTCTGATGCCACCTTTGTATCTGTTTTTGATGGCTGCCAGGCTGATTGCATCATCCCCCTCGTCCTCCTCGTCGTAGCGGTCGGGCTCCAGGTAACTGGCGCTCAGCCCCCGCTGGTGCTGCTTCTCCCGCATCCGGCGCTGCTGCGACTCCCTGCGGATGGAAGCCCTCAGCCTCTCCTCTTCTTTCTGTCCAAACAAGGAGGCAACGGACTCAGGGATAAAAACCATCTCAGGAGCACCTCGTATTCTACTGCAGCTTTTGAAATAATCTCACAGCAGTGTAAAGGCAGCAAATATTCTCCTTGTTTCGTCATCTGCAAGGCTAAGCAAGCCACACCCATGGCTTGTAGCTCTTGCTTAAAACTCCAAAACATTACTGCTGCTCACAAATCATACAATATTTAAAAATGTCCGGCTGCATTACAGTTGTGATAATTTAGATTAAAGCAGCAGATCAGAGAGCTCCATGCCACAATACCTTGATCATTTCTGTGCGCTGAGACTCTGGATCACGGCCTGCCATTGGCAAAATACGAATTTTCTGGGTCTTTGAACATCTGTCTGCCAGAGACAGAGTCATCTTCCTGTGAGTGGCACTGTCTGTAGAGTGTGGCCTGGTAAAAAATTGCTAGGGGTTAAAAACTTCTTTAAGGAACATATCCATTTTCAAAAGACAATGGTAGGGCCAGCATACTTGAGAATTCAGAGGTTCATCTACACAAAAGTAAAAGCATCAACCCTTTTTAAAAAGTATTTATGTGCACTGTAACAGCTACTGGAGACAGCAAGTCTTCTCTGAGTAGAATCACCAGTCCAGCCATTAACAGTTGGACTCAAAGACCTCTAAGGTCTTTCTTTCCCTTAAGGATGCTACAATCCTACAACCTTTGATCCTTATCAACCTACACATCCGTCCTCACAGCTCACATCAATATCTCAAGAAGCAGTTGCCATCTTGATAGCAACTGTATCTTAGACAAAAGATTAATTTCAGGGAATAGTAATATTTTTTCTGACTCAAATGAGGACTTGAATGTAAAAATGCAAATTAAAACATATATACAAAAAACCTCTATGCAGCCTACATAATGCAGGAAATGGCACATTAACATTCCCAACTTAGACACCTAATGTAGGACAAATCTTACTGAAAAACTGAGTTTGGAAAACAGCACATTGTTACCAACCAGTGAAGCTCTGAAGCTTTTACCTACTGGTGTATCTAATCTTTATACAATAGTTACAACACTTAATTGCAAAAACAGTATCAACATTTGATACAGAACAGCAGTTTACCTGAAGGTTAACTTGGTCTTGAACACAGCCTGTCCTTGCAGGCCTGTCCCTTGTCTGATGAACAAGTGATTGTGATCTCCTTGTAGCGGCGCCTTGTACACGTCAAAGACCTCATTGCCCAAGTGGAGGGACATGCTTGAAAGAGATTCCCACATCAGTTACCTGATAAAGCCACTGCAGTCTAATTTTTTTGCTTCATTTATAAATGGAGAAAGCCTTCATGTTTTCTTTTTGTATCTAGCTAATAATTATATTTCAATCTAAACTAAGCAGAGCATAAACCTTTCAAAGCACCGAGACTAAAATAATTTGTATCGTGCAGAACAGATGTCAAAGTTTGCTGACCTTCCAATTTTGCATGCCACTGCAAGAACTGCATTACTTCAGTATCAAAGAGTGCAAACTAACCTTCCATCTGACCATTTAACTATCCGTGCATTACTTTCTCTGATCTCATTCCCTTCCTCATCTCGTCGCATCCGCCATCGTATTGTGTTTTCCACCTGCAGGGGGAAAAAAACCAAGCTCATAAGGAATACAGAGGTAAAATACACTCTATATAGGTCAAGAATTGCAGTTAGAAAGGCTTGATAATTTGTGGCATAATGCAAAGAAATACAGGTGAAAAGTATTGCTTTTATAGGTGAAATGCAGCTGTCAAAGATTTTATAAATTTCTGACTAAAACAGATCAACTTTCCTCAGTGCCCACACTTTCATAATCTGAAAACTCAAAACACCATTCCAAAAGATCTGAAATAGACTTTGAAGAAAAGTGCCTCGGTGAGTGCAAAAGACAAAATGAAAATTGGTATTATACCTTGAGTTTTAACCTAGTTCTACCCTCTTCATCAAGCATCTCCTCATCTTCAAATTCATCTTCATAATACTGGGGATCAAAAGGTCTGCAACAAATTTTACAACACATTCTTTATTCTAAGAAAATGAATCCCGATTATTGCAGAGTTGTGCAAGTTAACAGGTGATTGAGATGTTTATCCCCTGTGTGAGACAGCCCCTTCTGCAGCCAGGAAATTCACTGCACTAATTCCCAGCATGGGGGCCAAGCGTCCTCTCTACCATCAGCTACAGGGTAACATTCACACCCTTGGAATGGTTCCAGCTGAAGAAAACAAGTCTGCCTCAGAAAATTCTGTCTCCTTATATCAGCATGATGAGGTCAGGGTTAAGCGTGAAACAACAAATATACGAGATTGTACAGGGAAAATAAAATTAAAGAAATATCTTATAAATGAGGTGAATTGGGGATTTTCTAAGAGCACCATCTCTGTTGGTTTTTTCTTTTTGTTTGTTTTTATTTCAATCTCTAAACCAACCAAAGAGAAAGGAAGATGAGATTGGTTTTCCTCCCTTCCATCAAAAAATCCGATGACTGTGCTGGGAGTGAGTGGGGAGAGCCCTTGCCCTAACCTCCTACCCAACAGTTCCCAGGCTGCTGCAAGGGGAAAGCAATAAACAGACTCTGCTACTGTGCAATCCTATTTTCAGCCCTGTCTGACCTCCAGAGATCACCAGGACTTCTCTCACTGGTAGCAGCCACCACCCAGACTTTGAACAGTTCTCCCCTGAAACAGCTTGGAGCCAGGGAGAACGACTGAGCTGTGCTGCCAGCTAAAACTGCACCTTGGGAACAGGGCAAGAAAGCTGCTCAGCAAAGCACTCAGATTCAACAGCAGTGTGCTCCAAGTGCTGAAGGAGGCCTTTGGGGACAAGCCTGTGACAAACAACCCTAATAATTGATTTTGCTGCTCCTTATTCATTCCAGTAAATGTCTTCAGTTTGGGTTAGGTGAATAGGAAAACACGTAACCAGCCTCTCCATAAATAGTCCATTTAACATACACAAATAAAAAAGGTCATATTCTGAAATTCAAAATTATGTTTTTAATCACTGGAAAGTNCAAAAGGTCTGCAACAAATTTTACAACACATTCTTTATTCTAAGAAAATGAATCCCGATTATTGCAGAGTTGTGCAAGTTAACAGGTGATTGAGATGTTTATCCCCTGTGTGAGACAGCCCCTTCTGCAGCCAGGAAATTCACTGCACTAATTCCCAGCATGGGGGCCAAGCGTCCTCTCTACCATCAGCTACAGGGTAACATTCACACCCTTGGAATGGTTCCAGCTGAAGAAAACAAGTCTGCCTCAGAAAATTCTGTCTCCTTATATCAGCATGATGAGGTCAGGGTTAAGCGTGAAACAACAAATATACGAGATTGTACAGGGAAAATAAAATTAAAGAAATATCTTATAAATGAGGTGAATTGGGGATTTTCTAAGAGCACCATCTCTGTTGGTTTTTTCTTTTTGTTTGTTTTTATTTCAATCTCTAAACCAACCAAAGAGAAAGGAAGATGAGATTGGTTTTCCTCCCTTCCATCAAAAAATCCGATGACTGTGCTGGGAGTGAGTGGGGAGAGCCCTTGCCCTAACCTCCTACCCAACAGTTCCCAGGCTGCTGCAAGGGGAAAGCAATAAACAGACTCTGCTACTGTGCAATCCTATTTTCAGCCCTGTCTGACCTCCAGAGATCACCAGGACTTCTCTCACTGGTAGCAGCCACCACCCAGACTTTGAACAGTTCTCCCCTGAAACAGCTTGGAGCCAGGGAGAATGACTGAGCTGTGCTGCCAGCTAAAACTGCACCTTGGGAACAGGGCAAGAAAGCTGCTCAGCAAAGCACTCAGATTCAACAGCAGTGTGCTCCAAGTGCTGAAGGAGGCCTTTGGGGACAAGCCTGTGACAAACAACCCTAATAATTGATTTTGCTGCTCCTTATTCATTCCAGTAAATGTCTTCAGTTTGGGTTAGGTGAATAGGAAAACACGTAACCAGCCTCTCCATAAATAGTCCATTTAACATACACAAATAAAAAAGGTCATATTCTGAAATTCAAAATTATGTTTTTAATCACTGGAAAGTGCATAAAGGTTGTGTGCATTTGCCTTTCACATCTCTGAGAGCCTAAACTTACGCTTACAATTCATCTGATAGCATGTGCTTTCAATTAAACCACATTTTTGTCTGTTTTTTACTGACAATAAGATATTCAATCAAGCTGAAACCCAGCTTCATAATAAAATTACCTGGTTAGAAAACAACAGCCATTACTATTGACTAATCACAATCCAAAATATGCATCTGAATGTCAACAACTTTAAACAGGGCAAACACATTTAACTGTATTACTAAACAAAAACAATATAGGGAAACACTACAAGACTTTATCAATCCTGTATTTAACATGCGATTACCTGGGCTCCACACTGAGGAAGTTGGGCAGCTTCACAAAATACAAATCATTACCCAAGTCTGTGTTTACTTTTGGTATTTCTACCTCTATTCTGGTCTCTGGAATAGGCTCTTCTTCCTGCTGTTCTTGACTCAATCCATTCTCATCCTAATGGAAAAAAAGAACAAGAGCATAAGTGAGAAAAATCTATCTGGCTACCCCTGCTCTAATAATTATATTTTACTTAAAGAAAAGTCATTCATAGGCACAGAGAGATCAGGAAGATTTGGATAAAATAATTCAGGCATTTTCATTGAAAGGAATTCAATTCAGCATCGTCATGTAGCACTTTAAGTGACTTCAAGCATCAGTGCAAACTCAAGAGACCAAAGACAATAAAAAACAGTAAAGGAACCAACAGAGTATTCAGCTGAGTACTGGGAGACCTTCTACAAGATTAAAGAAGGTATTTTTATCTATTATCAACAAAAGATGAAAAATTATCATAAAAATGAAAATATTTCTCAAATAGCTGCTATGAGGTACCAAAGACAGCAATGGCTTTGTATTTTACTTGGTAGCAATCAAACTATTCTCTATATTTTTTTAAATACAAAAAGTAGATCTGGGATGGGGGAAGGCAGATAAATCTGATACTGTTATGTATAAAATGGTAATAATTCTTTCAGCTGGGACAAAATTATCTGTAATGCTACTTAATGTCACTATACTTTTTTTCCACTAGAATATTACCCAACTCAATTGGTGTTCTGCATTTCAAAGTGGAATGGCATGTTAATTATCTCAAAAGTCAAGTCCACTCACAATGGGCTGTCCTGGGGTTGGTGGCTTGTCTTCTCCATCACTCCCTGAAGAAATGTCATCGGCACCTCCAAACAGATCCATGACATCTGCATGCTCTTTAGCAGAAAAATTACAATTTTAAACCACACATATATATGCACAGACAGTCCTAATGAAAGATTTATCAAAAAAGGAAATCAAGGTGAAAAATGGCAACAGAAGAGTGTAAGATAATCCTTATTCAAGTAACTGAAGAGAAATAAAGAAATTTCATTATGCATTTTGGAGGTTTTACTTCTCAGAAAATAAACACCTCTTCCTCAGCCAGCTAAACCATCACAAAACACAGTACAGGTTCCCTGTGCTCCTCTGATTAAAGGAACCCTTTTTCAATATCTTTAAGTAAAAATGCATGAAAGAACATTTGCAGAAGAGAAAACTTGACAGAGCTAACTGGAGAGGATCGGCATGTGCCTCCCACAGAGAATTCCGGATGTCTGTTTTGTTATTTCCATGGCACCGTACAGCAAACACTACCAATTCTGTCGAGCCCTGTTGCTGATGAATGGCACACTCAAGGGGAGGATTAAAGGACACAAAACCCTACAAACCACCCCCCATTTACCTTTCTGCCCTTCTGTGTCACTCTCTGCTTCTGAATCTGATGCAATTGGTTTCTTTCGCTTCATTCGCAGAACTTCATCCTCGCTATCGCTGCCCCTTGCAGACTCTGCTAAGGAGCATAATTATTCTCAGCAAATTAAAAATTTTGGTCCACAAATTTTAAAACTCCTCTCTGTTAATAGGCTCTAAAAGTGCTGCATAAAAAAAATTGCAAAGATGACTCCAGTTAAAAGCTATATAATTAATGCCTTCACATTGAAGTTTCAATCTTTTCAGGCCAATGCAAACAAAACAATAAAGAGAGACCAAACCAGTAGCAAATCATTATCTCTGTATTCAGTCCTACCAGATTTGTGCTCTTGCTCCTCCTCATCGGAGTGCTGGGCCCTTTCCTCATCATCAGAGTTCTGAATCTTCTCCTCGTCAGACCGCTGGGCCCTTTCATCATCATCAGAGTTCTGCATCTTCTCCTCATCTGAGGCCTGTGGCCTTTCCTCATCATCAGAGTTCTGCATTTTCTCTTCGTCCGAGTTCTGGAGTCTTTCCTCATCATCAGACACCTGTGGCCTTTCATCTTCATCCGAGTTCTGCACTTTCTCCTCATCGTCAGAGTTCTGCTGTCTCTCCTCATCGTCAGAGTTCTGCTGCCTCTCCTCATCGTCTGACTGATCACTTTTGTCCTCCTTGCCCCATTTCTCATCCTCTGAGTGTGCTTTCTCAGAACCATCTCCCTCTGAATGATGGCTGCCCTCGTCCGAGCCGTGCTCACGCTCGTCCTCGTCGTCGTCGTGCGCGGCCTCGGAGGCGCTGTGCTGCTCCCCGTCCGACTGCTCGTTGTCGTCGTGCTCCGAGTGCCCCGAGGCCTCAGAGCGGTTGTAGGATCTCTCAGAGTGGTTGTCACTCCCCGAGTGATGGGATGCCCCTTCATCCTCGCTGTCATCCCCAAATAACTCCTTGTTACTGGGTTTTATCGCCTCTCTGTCGTCGTCCTGGTCGCTGTCGCTGGCAGAAGCATTGCTCCCGGAGCCAGCGTTCTCCTGGTCGGAATCGGAATCAGAGCCAGAATCGGAATCTGCAAAACAAACATCACCCTTTCAAGAGTCAGGATGCCCCTCTGAGGAGGCACAAGAGATGATGTGCTTTTACAAAATGATGAAAAATGATTGCTTTAACAAAAACCCTGAAAACACCACCCAACCCCCAGAGAGAACCTACAGAGAACTGTAAGGAAGACCAACAAAGTTACCGACAATAGCTAAATAAAATGTCTGCTAATAAAAGCACAGCCAAAGAAAGGCACAATGAAAAATGACGGATGTCACAGTAAGTTTCAAACCACAAGCTGTGATCTAAGATTCTAGAACTGTAGAAGGAATAAAGAATTACACTAACGAAGACAGCAATTGGAATAGTGAGGGCTTAAACCAGTACCTATATAGACGCGGCTGATAAGATCCTACAAATCCAAAACTGTCACTTTGTATTTAATCCGAGTCATCTACCCAGGGAGGTTTATGACAATGGAACTACTCCTCAATGCCGAGGGTGGTCTCCAACAAGAACACAAAAGAACAGCTGCCTTGAAAAGTAATTTACAGGAAGGCGGAATTTTGAAAACGTCAGGGACTTAAACCAGGTGTTTCACGGTTCCCAGAACTCAGGTGCAGGCGAACAACCTCCCCTGCCGGCACCGACCCCCCGGCCCGCGGCTCCGCGCCGCTCGCCCCGCTCCCTCCCTCCCTGCCGCCAGCACTCGGGGGCCGCGGCAGAGGTGAGGCGGGGAGGGCGGCGCAGCCTGCGGCGGGGGCAGCTCAGGCGGAGAGAGGGAGAGAGAGGGAGAGAAGCGCCTCAGACCTTTGTGCTCGGGCTCCGAGTCCGCGTCGCTGCCGAACAGATCCGCCATGTCGGCCATGGCGGCAGCGCGGCCCCGCCGGCGCCGCGCAGTGACGTTGCACTGAGCGCCGCTTGCGCGCGCCGCCCGCAGCCTGGCGGGAGCCGCTCCTAAAGGGGGCACCGCCTCTTAAAGGGACCGCGCCCGCCGCCGTGAGGGGACATGGCCCGGCCGGGGAGCGGCACCGCGGGGACAGGGCCGGGGACAGGGCCGCAGGGGCCCGGCTGCACCTCGGCACCCTCCGGGCGGGGCTGCAGCGCTCCGCACAGAGCAGCCGCCCTCCCGCCCCGGCACTCGGCACCCCGCAGGTGCCGCGGCGGCGGCGCTGCTCCCGCGCTCTGATCGCCCCGCCCCGTGCGGAAGGAAACCCGCCCCCCTCAGCGACAGCGGCTCGCTCCTGAGCGGGGAGAACGGAACGTGTGCTACAAACACAAGGGTTTAGAGCAAGTCACTACACTGCTGAAAAAAGCAAACAAAACCCCGAAGCCACAACAAGAATACAGTACTTTAATTATCCAAAAAGTAGTAACTGTTTTACAATCTGACAGCATATAGTGCTGATATGCTAAAATACTCAATACCTGTTTCCCCAATGGAAATTTAAATTGAACACTTGCTCGTTTGTAGCTTACAAACGCAGGATTACTCAAGCTGTAGAGAGAATGAGGCTATTTCTTTAAAATACAAGAGTAAATATGTAATTGCTCTGAAATATTGGTTATGTTTCCACGCTCAGCTTGGAATCAACAGAATCAACATATACGGTCATTTGATTGCTGCATTAAGCCAGAAAAATAATCAGTAAGAAAACAGTATCTCTTTGGGAAAAAAGCCCTTGTGTTTATGGTAACTGGTAATCAAAGTAATACCACTCCTGTGCTCACAATCGGTGAAGTCCTACGCAGGATCTCACCACACTCGATGGCATTACACCACTCTGTTCGTTGAGACTGTTGAAGATTCCTGGCTACAGACTCAATTTCTTCATTTATTCCAAAAAGGATACACACTGCAGGCACAAAAGTGATTGCTGTTAGCTGTTCTATACACCATGCCAAAGGTCTTGCAACAATTTGGATGATTAAACCCGTTTGGTTGAAAAAAATTATTTTCCATGCCCAGCCTGTCAGGTATCTCTCCTGAAAATCACAAGCAATCAAATTTTCAGCTGCTGTCTACAGAGCTAAACCATTCATTAGGGTCCAATACTATAATTTGTGACAGGACACCTAAGAGCTCCAACTTAAATGGCCCTGCCTTTGATTGGAATATAAATAATCAACCAGACAAACTTGATTTAGCAAAAGCAAGAAAGGGATTTGGGCTATTATTTCCATAATCCAGCCTTTCAGTTTTCTCCTTCATTTTCAAGCAGGAGATAATTCCCTAATCTTTTTAGGTAGTGATAAAATAACTCATCATAGAATCCCAATACATGAACAGATTCTGTGAACCTGCAGCCCTTCAACAAACGAAGGAAGACATTACAGTCTGTTTTTTGACACAAAATTATTATGGTGCCTAGCAAATAGAAAGTAAAACACAGCTTTAGGCAACTTAGCACATGACATGCTTTGGCCATGTTTATGCAGCAGTGTCTGTCTGTAAAAAGACAGAACTTGTGACTGTATGCATATTGTATTAGAACTATTTCAAAAATTATTTCAAAATCTAAAAAGTTCTTGAAAATTTACAAAAGCCCAAGCCAAAAGAAGCCCTTTTTCTTACTCATCAGAACACTTCTGATGTTGTTGTGAGGTTACAGAAAGTGTAGTCTTTGGTTTTAACTGAATTAATTCTAATTTGGTTTTCAGAGCACATATTTATTTGTAATTCTAGTAAAAGGCTGATTTAGAAATAAGGGGGAAAAAAGGTTCTTTCATGAGTATACACCAGTTATATACATCTTCACTGACGGCATTATAGCTCAAAATTTTCTGTACAATTGCAGTAAAATTGGAAGCCACCTCCAGAACAATGTCTGTCTTTAAAGATCCAAGCCAAGATTTGCAGCAAATTACAAGGTAGGCACAGTGTCAGAGACTTGCTCTGTTTTTATAGTATATACAACCTGATGCAAAAATCTCAGTCCAGCATGTTTTCTACACATAAATTCTCATCACATTACAATCTTGGGAGGAAAACAGTTGTCAGTTGAATTCTCTGTTGTAAATACAGCCAAGCTGTCCTGTAGAATGTTTTTGTGATCCCAAAGCAAACTAGTACAAAGACAGTCCAAACAGACCTACACCAAAAAGCTTCTAGATTTTCATATTTCAAAGTGTACTGTGATTATGTAGAGAAGTTGAAGTGATTCTTGTTGCCTTATTAGTTTGCTTATAGAACTTTAAACACTTTAATAATGACTACGCCCTAGAGATTTGACACTTCATATTGGTTAGTTTTTGCATGTCTTAGGTAGTGCTTCAACATCAAGACAGATACAGAATGGAAAAAACCTTTCTTAAAAGTGTTACTTCATTATAAAAAACTGTTAGATCTGTATGAAGTACAAATAGCTTAATGTAATGCAACTTAGGTCAGTGGTCTTACAGTTAAGGCTGCTTTTCCTGTACAGTTATGCAGTATTTTAATTATGAATGTCTACTACATCTAGAGAAATTGATACTTATGTATGTAGATAATTTTTAAACAAAGAATATAAACTAAATAATGGTGATGAACACATGAAATCAGTCAAAAAACGTAACCAATTTAGATACAGAGCAAGACACAGTTATGGGATCTTTTGAAAAAGACTTTAAGGATTTAGGTGTAACAGAAAAACTCTCATTTTGCAAGGCTCCTCTTTTTTTTTCTTTTTCTGCAAGGCTTCCACTTTTGTATTAGTCCCTCTAATCTCTTGGGAGAAGTCCTTAGCCAATTTATTTTTGTTTGGCTTAAAAGGATGTCTTTGAACTGGATCACAGTATCAAGAACTAGTAAAAAACAAAACAGTAGAATTACAAATAACGTTGCTGTGAAAGATTTCTCTTCAGTGCATATGAACAAAGCTGAACAGCTCTACGTGAGTCCAGCTGCTGCGTGAAGAATCCCTTCTCATTAACACATTGTTGTCAGGAATATACACACCCCTCCATGTAAATACACACCCCCAGATTTTCTTACAATCATTTCAGTTGGGTCAGTATCTGCCCAATGATCTTAAAGGTCATTCTTTGACTACAGACAATTATACCATGGATTTGCAATTACATTTTTAAATTTTTACATTTAGAAAGCACAGCCAAAGTCTTGAAATACAAAAAAAAGTTCTTAAAAAAACCCAATCAAAACCTATGGTACAGAGACTGGCACAGTTACTGTGTCTCCATCCATCCCAAAACCATGCTGCATACCAGCAGATGATTCTATTGCTTTGCTTTAAAAGGAATGGGGTTTCCAGTCTTTTCCCTTCTAACCCAGGTCAATGTAGTCCAAGATTGCCAAAGCCCACGGTGCTGCCCGTGCCGACTCCACAGTTCTGGCCTCAGCTTTGCTAATTGTCTCCTTCAACCCTTCTCTTCCGAACTGCAACAAGACAGACAAAAAAGAGAAGTTTTGTTATATTAGCATTTTACCTATTTTCTGTGTTTCTATAACATGAACAGCTACTTTGTCACATGAAGTACCACAAATTAAGGTAGCTAACACGTAGCATTAGACAGCATTTTAAGAAAATAAGCCGAGCTTATCGCCTTATTCACAAACAGTTGCAAATACTTCCAAGGAAGGACTTGTGGAAAACATTAATCATCTTATGTCTGATAAGCAGATTTAGCCAGAATTCTTTTTTTACAGTTTTTGGAGTTTTTTAGAGGTGAATTTAATTTACACTGCTTCAAGAGAAACACTACAAGAGTTTCACAGTATATCTAAGATAATTTATACAC
>VZUA01061589.1:23212-33995 GCA_013401035.1 Horornis vulcanius | reverse complement strand
ATTGTCATTTACAGTCCTTTTTTCCTCCATTGGAAGGAGTGCTTGATTTTATTTGCAAGGTTTGAGTCCTGTGCCTCTAAGGTGTTGGTCATGCAGTTCTACTATTTGAAACATTATTGGCTAAAATTTCTGCAGAGAGCTTATGAGTTATGGACAGGGATGTGAGATAATTCGTATCTCAGTAAATGTGTGAGTTCATGTGCTTTCTGACAGATAACTTCACTGGTTACTTTTATGGTTTCATGGCAGTGCTTTTCTTTACTGGTACCTAGTAAATGGACACATAGCTGAAGAGCCAGGTGAAGCCAGCATTCTCTCTTTGAGGGGCAGTGGAGATTGCTGGAGCCATCCACTTGCTGAGCGCTCAGGAACTTTGGATGCTGGCAGTGGGTTCCTGTGACTTTCTGACAGCTCTCTCCCTCTAGGCATAATAAGTCCAAGTTTACGGACCCTGGCTTGGGGAACCTAACCTACAGTAATCCTTCATATCGGACATCTACCCAGGAGGTGAAGATTGAATCAATTCCCAAACCAACCATGTACAACCAGCTGTGCTACAAGAAAGAGGTATGAGCTGCCACTAAGGACATGGGAGCCCAGCTCAAGCTGTTGTTGAGTATTACAGGCCTCACTATGTGGAAGGATTGCAACTTGTGAGCATTTAATTCTAGGACATAGGAGGACAGCTTCCGTGATTTTTTCAGACTGCTATAGAGATCAGCCAGCAGCACTTCTTTGCCAGTGAGCTGTAGTGAATTTGACCTGTCTTTAGTTCCCTGCTTCTTACCCACTCCCACAGTGTCTTGTATTTCATTTGCATTGAGTCCTGTCCCTTGAAAGTACGTGAGCCGATTGGAATTGTCTTCTTTGGATACAAGTCCTGGTTAGGTACTGTTTCACCAAGGTTGCTTTGGACCAGGGGAACCAGGCAGCCAGAAGGTGTTTGGCAAGAAGAATGTGGCTCCTGGCTGTGCACAGCCTGGAAGGGGTGGGATAGGGGGAAAAAATAGAGCCCTTACTAAATAGAGCATTTTAAGGGCCCTTCAGAGGTTCATAATTTGGGCCACATGATGGAGAGTTTAATATATCTTGCAGCACTTAGTTTCTCCTCTCTTTTCTCCTCAGAAGCTTTCTTACCACACAGATAGCTTCTCATCTTCCCTCTTCTGATTTCCGTGCACATCCTCATGTCAGGTATCACTGCTTTGTGTGTTTGATCCTGCCTCCCTCACTCAAGCTCTGTTGTGTGGCTCAAGCACTGTCCGTACTAATTGCTCTTTCTTGGTTCCCCCCCTCCCTGCTTTTTTGTCCTTAAATTAGCTCTACTGTCTGTCAGGAACATATAAATAATTTTCTATGGCAGATTCTTTGGCCTGGGCTTTGGCAACTCATATTCACTGATATTTTAAAAAGGCAATTTCTGTTGGGACTAGACATGATTACCTGTTAGATCACTTAGTTCCTCTAGCAGGGATCACAGACTTATGCAGGGAAGAGTTTTCCCTTACAGCTTTTTAAAGGTACTATCCAATAGATTCCCCAAATCTTCGAGCCATTTTAGCCTTATCTATTAAGGATAAGCCAGGATTATTTATCTGGGAATCTAAATCCTTTCCACTTTTCTCTTAATTCTGATGCTCCTTGATATACACAGATGTATATTTCCCCACCCCCTCCACTTTCTCCTCAGGGATAGATCAGATGCTCCTTATTTGTCAGTGAGACAAGTTAGATTTTACTACTTTTATCTCAGTGTGGTCCCTTTAGCCTCTGATAATTTTCCTTGTTTCCCTATTATCTCCTTCTCCTATGTCACTGTGAGACTTGGACTCAACAGTGGTATTCCAGCTGTGGTTTGCTGAGAGTTGAATCTAGAATGACTCAGACGTAAAGATTTGGAAACCTAAAATTGATCTCCTAGCTACTTTTACTATGAGGTTTTCTGTCTGTTTCTGCTTCCCAGTTTGTTTGGTGGGGGGTTTTTTCCTTCCTTTTTAGGCTCAGTGTTCTTACTCTTTTCTGTCAGAGAATATGTATAGTTGAATGAGAAGAGCAGCCTCATCCTCATTCCCCTTCCTCAACTGAAGAATCATGGAGTTTGGCATGAGAGCCTTTGCAGGGAGGACTCGTCTGGGGGTAGTAAAGAACTAAAGGAAGCTTAAAATGGCTTCTGTCATTGTGGCACTTAAAGCCAGTGGCTCTTTACATGGAGGTCCAGCTTTTTGTCCGCTTCACTGTCTTCATTCCAGCTCTGCGTTACTCTTTGCCATATTTTTCCATAGATGTACTTTTTTCATTCATCTGTCTTCTCCCTAGGCCGGTCCTGACCACAGCTACACTAAGGAGAAGATCAAGATTGTGGAGGGAATATGCCTTTTATCCAGTGATGATTCCGAATGGGATGACCTTAAGCAGATTCGGAGCTCCCGTGGAGGGATCCTCCGGGACCATGTCTGCATGAAGACAGATACGGTCTCTATCCAGGCTAGTTCTGGTTCACTGGATGACACCGAAACTGAGCAGCTGCTGCAGGAAGAACAGTCTGAATGCAGCAGTGTTAACACAGCAGCAGCCACTCCTGAGCGGCGGGGATCACTCCCAGACACAGGCTGGAAACACCAACGCAAGCCCTCCACAGAGAGCGAGGTCTAAAGTACACGTGACTTTGGAAACAGTTGTACCCTCCCAAGCCTCTGCTCTGCACAAAAAAGACAGGACTCTGACTGCCTGGCAAGGAAGGGCCCAGAGACCAGCCTCTCTTGCAAGGGGCCTGAGACTGGGACTGCCTTTCAGCGTGGAGCTTGGGCAGTTGTGTTGTTGTGGTTGGAGGAGGATGGGTGGGTTGGTTGGAACCCAGAGACCCTTTTGACTCATTTTCGTTGTCTGTGGTTTATTTATATGTTCCCCTTTTCTGGAAGCTGCCACATTAACTTTTTCAGTGACTCGTCTGGCCTGAATCTGGTTTGGAGTCTCTGTTCCCTGGCAACCTGCAAGTCCTGTGCCATCCAGCTCACGGTCAATGCCCATGAAGAGAGCAGAGCTGTCTCATTGCTGGCTCCTGGTCACAGAAGTACCCCTAGTCATTCCAGCACTAGCAGCACTCTTTGAGGCTTTGTGTTGAGGGGTCTCTGACACGAGAGAGGTCTTGGTATAGATGGGGTATACTTTGGGGCTCAAGAAGACACTGACACAGCATCACCTTGTAAAGGCATAAAGAGGGTAACCACAGTTGCCGAGACTCACTTCATGAGAGCATCACTGCTTACTTTCATATCTGCTACTAAAAAACTTTAAGGAATGCTCAGATTGGAGCACTGTGTCTGTTGCTGGCAGTGGACACTGCTCCTGTTCTCCCCTTTCCTGTTAAAACATGTTTCTACTCTGGAAAAACAAGAGTCAGCAAATGGCCCGTTCACAACTGTTCCCTGTGGGTACTGGAGTCTGAGTGCTGAACTTGAGACAAGAAGAGATTGGTATTTTACTTAGCTCTACAGAGCTAATGGGAGGAAATTGATCTCAGCAAGATGTAAATTTTACTGATTTTTGCATAACTGATATATAAAAAAAGGAAAATTTGCTAGGTCCCCACTAGTCCCAATTCTGCAAGGTCCAAATTATTTTGGCCTTTAGGGCCTTTGATTACCATAATAAGGGAAAAGAGAGAATTCTTAGGTCAAGTCCTTCCCAGGGGAATGCCCAGTGCTGACAGTTAGGAACTGGTTTATTACTAGGCTCAGCCCATTTGACCTAGAATGGGAGACAATAATCAGGGAGCTGCAAGGGCCATTTTAAGTAGTTGTTTATCAGATAGAATTGCACTTTAAGTTCTTCTGTTACCACTAAGTAGCTCTCCTTGCCAAATAATTTTTCCCATCAGCTGCATGAGCTTCAGTTGTTCTCTGGCCTCTAAGACTCTTACCCTTTAGGGAATGTCATCCTATACCCTTGCAGCCAAAACCCAGCAGCATTTGGAGCTGGGTCTTGCATGCTCCCAAGGACTATTGCCACCTCTTCATATTCTCTTGTCATCTGTTCGTTGAAAAAGAAAAAAAAGTAATTACTGCTTGACACTTCCTCAAAAACAAAATTTATATTAACTCCTCAAATCACATGATAAAATATTAAGCATTAAGCCAGATCCTTGGAAACAGAGCTTCCCAGTGAAGAATTTCTCACTGCAAACTTTGGAACCTGTTTTATCGCCTGGAAAGAGGTCAAGTACATTCCCACCCATGGTGTAAAGAGAGCAAAACATACACTGGGGTATGGTTCAGAGGCAGGGGGAGGGTACATCTCCCATGCAGTATTTTTTTCAGCTGGTTAAAAAGGAGAATCATCCTACTCTGCTTGAACCTTGTTTATATACTAACAGGCCTGCTACCCCTGAAAAACACAACAGTTGCCAGTGGTTTGCCAGTACTTTTCACAGCAGAGGTAACTTTGTAGATAGGAGAAGGTTGCAGCTTGGACCTGGCTAGGTGGCTTGAGACTTTGTCTCTAACTGCACCATTGGGCTGGCTGGTGTATATTCCTGTGGAAAATGAACTGGAGCTAAGGCTTGGATTTCCCTATGTTAATGTGGGACTCTTCCTTACTCCCAGAGGGATTTATTTTTATTTTTTTTAATTAGATTTTTATTTAATTATTTATTTGTTTGACTCCAGCCTTGGAAGCATTGATTTGGTTGGGCAGAGGCGCTTTTGGATTGAGGTGTGGACTCGACTGGGAACTGAGAAAGGAGTGCATGTCACTGGCATGGACCCTGCCCATCTAAGCCACTTCACTCAGGCACAACGCCAGAGGGATCAAGCGTAGGCAGAAGAATCAATTTGAGCAGAAACCATGTGTAGGGGCAGGGGCATCAGGGCTGGGAGTGGGGAGATCGGGGAGGAAGGCTCTGACTCGTAGGAGAGCAGGGTTTCTTTGGGTTTTGGAATGGGTTGTTAGTTGTTTGGTTTTTTTCCCAATAGCTTATGTGACCATGCACCAAAATCCTGAGGTGGGACAGGGGTGAAGGGAAACATCTGCCCAGACCTGTCACTTAAGATTGTCAGCCTGTCAGAGTAATTGCTGTCCAAGTCGCAAGTGTGGAATGGAAAGGAAAAACACAGTCAGTCTTTTCAACAATTCACGGTGTTTGTGATCTTCACCTTGATCAGTATTCTCTGCTGCTTCTTAGAAGAGACCGTGCGCACTCCAGCCTCACAACCATTCATAACTGCTCTCTGCCCCTTCCTCAAATGATTATGGTGAAAAGGAGCAATTAAATGTCGCACAGCCTCCTCTACCAGTGAGGTGGGCAGAAATTTGTGTTTTTTTCCTAGAGACAGCCCCAGTGAGTTGCTGCCTTAGGGATGCATCATGGTTCCCCATTCCGGGGAAGAGAAGACCCTCGTTGCACTTAGAATGTTAAGAATGTAGAAAGGCTGCTGGAGGATGATCTCTTGAGCACTGATTTACTGTGTAAAAAGCAAACCTCTCTCCTGTCTGTCCCGAGCTAACGTCAGTGATTTCCGTGTGTTCCTGTGTAATGGTTTTAACGTTACTCACTGGAGACATTGGATTTTCTGGAGTTATTTAACCACTGTGTTCAATATTTTAGGGGTTGATGATAATTTAATATAAATTTAGCTTTTCTTAACCACTCTGCCTGGCTTTTGGTTGTGAATCGTGCATTCTCCTTTCAATGAGGAACTCCCAAACCTCTTCAGACACAACCTCAACTTTGCTTCATTTGAGAGGAGCAAGAAAGTAGGAACAGATTTGGGTTCTTAGAAACCTGATTGTAGCACACACTGTCCCCCTGTGACTTTAAATCAAGGGTCCAATATCTACACCCACTTTTGCAGATTCCTTCACGTGTAATACCTCTCACTCTGCCCCACCTTGCTATTATTCCCTCTCTTTAACATGGCTGTTCATTCTGGCATGTATTAGAACTTCAGAGATCTCAAGTCTCTGCTGAGTTGAAAATAAAGCTCTGAAGAAGAGCTGCTTTTTCCTTCTGTAGGGGATTTTGTTTAAGCTTCTGTTGCCTTTTTTATAACCAAGAGTATAAAATATCCACAAATAATTGACTGTAGTACTGGTGCCAATCTTGTAACACATTCTGTCCCTTTCTGATAAAACCAAAACATTTAAAACAACTGTATTTCTGCTCATTTCACAATTGAAGCACAGTGCAGAAGCCATTTCAGTCAGGTCATGAAAAAATTGCCTCTTTCAAAAAACTGATGGTGCTTACATGGCATGGTGGGGAGAGGGCAGTGTAAGATTATTTGCAGTTGTGTGCATGGCACTCTGCTGTCCCTTGTCTTCTATTCTGATTACCCATAAATTTTTTTCCTTCAATTTTTTTTAAGCTGAAGTGAAGAAACAAAGGAAGGAAAACACACTGTGCTCCAAAAACTGTTCACAAAATAGGTCAGGGTGGAAAGGACACTGTGGGTCACCTGAGCCAACCTCCCTGATCAAGAAGGGTCACCCCAGAGCACAGGGCACAGGACTGTATCCAGACAGATGCTGTGATCTCCAGTGAGGGAGACTCCACAGCTTCTCTGGGTCATCTTCCAGTGCACGGTCACCCACACAGTAAAGAAGTTCGTCCTATTCATGTGGAATTTCGCGTACACACACCAGTTTCTGCCCGTTTCCTCTTGTCCTATTGCTCGACAACACCGCACAGAACCTGGTTCCATCCTCTGACACCCTCCCTTCAGATACCGGTAGACACTGATGAGGCCCCTCTCAGTCATTTCTTGAGTCG
Organism: Horornis vulcanius; assembly: GCA_013401035.1. NCBI lineage: Eukaryota > Metazoa > Chordata > Aves > Passeriformes > Scotocercidae > Horornis > Horornis vulcanius. Next base: position 27,229 of record VZUA01061589.1, on the reverse strand, counting down.
CTCCCTTGCAAATTCACTGACCATAGGAAAGAGAACGCCCACTCCTCTGTATTAGGATCTTCCTCAAAGCCGAATCTATCAGCTCCGAAATGCTTTAGCCCTTTGCCATAGGGTCCTGCAGCCTGACCGGCTGCCTTAGGACCAGCGCCTCTCGCCAGGCGCTGCTCCGGCCGCAGAGGACCCGGCAGCCCCCTCCTGCACTCTGCCCGGGGTGGACGAGCGAGCGGACGGGTCCGTCTCGGTGGTTCCCTGGCGGGATGGGGCCGGGCCGGTGCTGCTGGAGGCCTCCCGCGGCGGTGCGCGCTCCCCGCCGGCCCCGCCGCGCTGCCGCCGTCTCGGGAGCGCGCGGAGAGCACGCGCTGCAGCTGCCGGATTCAAACGGGCCAATAAGGGGCGCGGGCGCGAGGGCGGGCGGGGCCGGCAGCGGCCAATGGGCGCGGCGGACACTGGGAGGTGCGGGCGGTGCTGGCGATTTCAAACCCCGCCGAGCAGCCGCCGGACCGTCACCGGCCCGACCCGCCGGGCCCAGGTGAGCCTCGCCGTCCTTGTCCCGACCCCGGTGAGCCCCAGTCCCTTCTCCGTTCGCTGTCCGCGCCCGTGGGAGGTGGCTAGGCCTTCCTCCGCCGCCAGGCCCGTGCCTCCTCGTTTCTCCCGGGAACCGTGTGGAGGCGCAGTCCCAGCGGCGCGACATCTCCCCGCGGGGATGGCTCGGGCCCGTGGGCTGCGCCGGCATCCGCCCGCAGAGCCCGGCGGCGTGAGGATTGCGGCTGGTAGCGGCGAGAGGCCGCGGCCTGTACCGCGCCGCGCTGGGGAGGTGCAGCTTGTTCAGGCTGCCCGCCAACCGGGGGCGGTGGGAGCTGCGGGCTCGGCGGCTCCGCTATGGCCGCCTCCGTCCGTTGTGGGCCTCGGCTGCTGGTGGGGGCCTTCCGTGGGAGGCGGCCGGGAGGGTGGGCCCGCGGCCGGCGGGGGAACCGGGCACCCCTTAAGGGAAAGGCAGACCGGGCGCCTTCTGTCTCCTGAGGCTGAGTGCAGGATCGGTTTCCCCTCTAGAATCTCCTAAGTAAAACGTTCTCGGGGGTGATTGTAATCTTAAAGCCAAAGGTGCGAGCTCATTTGTTATTTCTGCAGTTCTGTTGTTGGATGCAGGTGTTAAGATTGCCAGAGCCCTCACTAGGCGATGCTTCCTGTTGAATCCTCTCTAGTATATGCGAAGAAGGGCTGGATTAGGCGTGTGTGTCCTGTGTTTCTGCACTCACACGTCTCCTGCATTTCATTTGATTTTGTTTCTGAATCAGATAGTTTTGTGATTCTTTCGAAGACAGTAGTTTTCAGGTTGGTGTACAGAGGGTTTTCGTCCTGAATCTGGTCTTCTGTCAGTGGGAGACCCAAAGTTTTTGGGTTGGAAGACAGAGGCTGAGGAATGATACTTCAGTGTGCCTTAAGCAAACCAGGATTCTGTTGTAAGAATAAAATAAATAAAGTCATATGGGCTACAGTTTCCTAACTGATTAGTGTTTGTTGTGTATCATCTATCTGACTATCCTGAGGTTTTTATATTTTACCGATTTTAGTGTTTGATTTTCTGCTGAACTACAGTGCAGTTCAAGTTGTGTTGTGGAGGTGAGAAGGGGATAAGTAGTTGTCAGGATGTTGAGCTACCAGCCATCAGAGCCTTTCCTAATGTAATACTTGTGTAGCAAAGAAAATGTTGCTCTAGGCTTTCAGTGAATCTATTCGTTTGAAACTGTAAAGCTGCTTAGTTCAGAATGCATGGAGTCTTGAATATTGGAGTATTCTAAAAGTCTACTCACAAAAGTCTGTTACTAAAACTTTGAGAAAGGTTCACCTCAGAAGATAGAATGATTGAGTGCAAATTGCCTGTATAGTTTTGACTTTGGTGTCCAACATGAGAACAGTTGATTGTGCATAATTTAGAATTTGGTTTGGTTTTTCTTGCTTCAGGCTTGGCCTTTCTTTAAACTTTGCTGTTTTGGTAGTTTTCTCCCATACTGTACTTACAGATTCACAGTTTGTATTCTTTTCTACTTGAAGAATTGTGATAGGGCTAAGCCTTATATGCAACTTTAAAGAGATAAAATAAATATATCAAAGCAGAATCACTGGCAAATTAACTAGGGGACATGCTATAGGAAAAATTATGTGACTATCTGATGAGAAGAAATTTGAATTTTAGAAGTATGTGAGTTATTCAGACTGCTTAAGATCTGTATTGATGGAAGGTTTCTCCCTTGATATCCTAATATGAAAAAGGGAATGCATGGTGATGGAACATGATTCCTGGTTCTTGTACACATAGGACTTGTATTTTGTCAGACTTAATTTCATGCTGGCTCTTTGTCCTTCCCCTTGTATGGGCCAGTTATGTAAGCTGGGCCTCTACCTCTGACAACATGGTCTGCCATGGTGAGGCTATTCTCTCATACCAGTATCTGCTAAAATGGGAAGATCCTGTTTCTATTTAACAGTAAATGCACAAAACCTGAATTTCAGAGTAATGTTATAAATTGTTTCACTCTGTGTGTTTGGTGATAAATTTCCAGCTGAAAAGCACTTAGCATGTTATATGCTTCTTCAGNTTTTTTTTTTTTTTTTTGCTGCCCAGTTGTCATCTGCAAATGCAGCACTTCTGTTTGCCCCTTCTTATACATCACTTATGCACATCTTGAACAGTACATCCAGTTAGAAACTGCTCTGAATATTTTGTGGAGTAGAGATAACCATCTTAATTACCTAATTTGGAGGATTTTGTTGTGTAGGATGCATGACTGGAAGGACACTTAAGAGATGTAAATGCTTGCAAACCTTTAATTAAGGTTTTCAAAATCACAGTCAGTGTTCATCTGGTTCACTTTTTCTCCATTCCTACCTCTCCTCTGTTCCACACTACCAGTAGCTGTCCTTATATGGTTTATAAAAGCAAGGTATAAACTTGTATTGCTAATTTGTTTGTAAACTAATGTAAATGGTTTGCCAAGTCTCTGCTAGAGCAGGATGGCATTAAAGCCATTTGCATCTGTAGCAGAGTGGTTGATTCAAGACATAGTTCAAGACTAATATGGTGTTGCTTTGCTGATGCTTTGTTGTAGACTGTTCCTAGTGGTTCATGGGTGGAGTTCTGAAGTGACATTGAAAAACCTTGTACCCTTTTGTTTAAACTAAATATTGCCTTGCACTGGGCAGTGTTGCTGTGGCTTGTTTGAATAAAGAGTCTCTTGATCTGAGCACTTGTACATTGTCTGGGGTGGTCTATGACAGTTCCATTGCTGCAAATATCAGATGTTGAAAAGCAGAAGCTCCTGTGTATGTTCGTGCCTTCCTGTTGCAGGGGGTAGAGTGAGGTGACAGGAAAAGTAACTTGGACAATTATTCAGTGGGAAGCGTGGCTATTGCTTGCAGTGCCTGAAAGAGGCTTCTTTCTACAGCTAGCTGAAAAGATGGCTGGAGAAATACAGCCTTACATCACATGGCTTGATGCTCTTCTGAGGAGGAAGCAAGTGACACCCAGTTTCCACCATACCAGCTTCTTCAGTTGCTATTGTCACTACAGAAAAGGCATCTCAAAATGTCAGACGATGGGCTAGAGAGATTGCTGATGAATCAGCTCCACCAGAGTGCTGTCATTACACATCTCGCAGCAGCATGAAATGCGGGGATGGTATGGTGCCAGGCTCTTCGTACCTCCTTCGGAAGGCACTGTTTCTCCTTCCCCACGGCTGGCCTTGTTCCTCCTGTCGGGTTTCAGAACCGCTCCCTCCTTCAATTAGGGATTGCTGGATGATTGGTGGCCTGGGATAATGTCTGCTGTATGCTCGGGTATGACCGCAGCTCCCTCTGTTAGAGTAGAAATTGTTCTGACGGGTATGGGCGTTCGGGGTATGACTCATGAGGACAGCAGGCCTGGCGGGCCAAGCTGGTCACTGGTCGCCGGCCTGGCGGCCCTTCCTTGCCGAGAGGCGGCACCGCAGCCGCCGGCAGGGCCGGGCAGCGCCCGCTGCC
>VZUA01061552.1:5162-19682 GCA_013401035.1 Horornis vulcanius | reverse complement strand
CTCTTCCAACCCAAACCATTCAGTGATAGCAGAAACAAAGAGGTACATGAGGAATGAATAGTTTTGAATTAGGCCATGTTTATGCAAACCAAATGAAGCAAGAACAGCTACAACTATTTAACAGCCAAGCAAAACCGGCCCATTAAGAGATATTTGCATTTTAAAAGGGCCCAAAGAGACCTATTTTTCTATTTTATTTCTTCAAACAGCTTTTTTGAGGGAAAGGGTAATTTAGCTCAAATTTTCCTTAGGTTTTTCTTTACTGAACACAGTCTGGTTTTTATTGGGAAGAGAATCATCTTTTCAAGAAAGTTATTAAAAAGGAAAGCCAGATATGCTCTATTAAAATTTTAAATAATATATGAATTCATTTGCAAAATGTGAAGCACTAATAACCTCAGCATATTTTAGTCAGATGCACTTTAAGAACAATCCTTTTTCTCCACAAGAAGCATTTTCTATGAACAACTTAAATCAGCTCTATTATCAGTTTTAGAAACAGGAATGTGGCTAGGAAGACAATTCCAGGCAGAAAAGAGCAGACATTTGTTGGGGGAAAATTAAGGGAATGTAAATCATTTTCCAATAAATATTCCATACAGAATATTCTGTTCTGTGATATACAATACTGTCTTTTTCCAGAGATATTGCATTCCCTCCCTGTGGATGCTGAAAGGGATTGCAGTATTAAGTTTCAATTGATTGTTAACAAAACCCCAAGCCTGTTCCTACTTTTGATTCAATCCACTTAGAATGGCAGGCTGAGCTCTTCTAATCTCATTTTAATTTTCCATGGGGGACTAAGTGTCCAAAATCCTTGTGAGGGGGTTGGAAATTTCAGCTGTAGGATGCAACAACCTGATTCAAAGTCAACTGAGAAGGGCACTCCTTTGGATTAGGTCCCTGATGGCCTTGGAAGGCTCTGAAAAAAGCCCTGAATTCCCATTTTCTCCTAAAGCAGGATATCATTCTGCCCATATCAGGCCTCCAAATGCAGTTAATGCTCAGCCTTTGGAAGGAAAAGGATGCCAGAGGAACAGTCCCACCTTACAGTTCCCTGCAGTGGTTTTCCTCAGGTTGCCATTCCTGATGCCAGTTTGGATTCCCTGGTGCCACATCACCTTTCCAGACTTTCAATATCTAATAAGTGCCTGAATCCTACCCCATGCTCCCTGTGCATGCAAGGACTGCAGGGAAAACACAACAACCAAATTTTATTCTTGGCCTGCCCTGCTCTACCTGTACCATCCCATTCTTCTTTTTTATCCCCTGCCCACCCCATAATTTGGCAAGGTTACAGGGAGTTTCCTGTCTGGACACGTTTTCTCTCCTTTCACTGGATTTCACCTTCAAGAAAAACAAACAAAACAAAAACAGCCACAAAAGCAAAACAAATGAGAAAACAAGTCATGCCAAGCACTTTGGCCCTGTAAGCCTCATCCTGCCTGTTTCACACAATCTGTGTGATCCCAATCTCACAAGTGCCAGCCTGGTGCAGGAGCAGGGGGACATCTGGGGACAGCCCCTGAAGCCTTGCTTAATGGCCCTCATCCCCCATGAAATATCAAGCCCTTAAGCTGCAATTTCACTGTCCTGCCCCACCTTTCTCCCTCCCTCTCTGCATCCTACTCCCTGCAGCTTCAACAGTGGTGCCAGAAATCCAGGAAATTCCTGCAGTGTGTTCAGGTGAAGAGGTTTCACAGAAATGGTTCAGACCATCATATCAAACTAAGGATAAATATATTTTACAGCTCAGTGCTTGACCCTGTACCCAACAAGACACACAACAAGGCCAGAAGTTGGTCAACAACTCATGAACCCATCCCTGAAACTCAAGCCCCGGCCCCAAGCCCTGCTCAGTCCCTCTCCTCAGCAGCTTTATTCTTCAGACTTAATGAGACAGATGCAAACAGCAGGCACTTATTCTCTAATTAGCCAATTTGGCTGCCACTTTATGATCATTAACCCAATGCTGCTGGGTCAGGATTGCACACAAAGTATTCCTTCCTTCTCTCCCTTTCATTCCTCATCTGTGCCAGGCCTGGAAATCAGCCTCTTCCCTCCATTCCTCAATCTGAGTACAAACCATCTTTGCTCACTCACTGCAGCACCTTACAAGATGCATGCCTGAGATCTAAAAATAAGCTTGTTAGATTATTTGACAGTCAAAAATTAAATAAAATTGGAAGTAGTAATTATTTTCTTGATTATTTAATGTGGGCCAGACTTTTATCAAAATATTTTGACATGAGAAGATTTGTGAAAATAAATAGGCAATCAGCAAGTCATTGCTAACGGAAAAGGCTTTTTTTTTTTCCAGGGAAAGAAGTATATATTACCTGTCAGTGCCAGGGGAGAGTCTCATGCTTCAAAAGATGATGTGTTAACAGCACTTTATCTAGAAGACAGCCTAACAGACAGCTCAACATCACCAGGTGACAGATTCATGCAGTGCCACACTGAACATGGCAGAAACACTGCACTGCTCAAGTATCAGTGAATTGTAAGTGCTTAGGAATTCCTGGGGGGCAGAGGCTGGGAGATGGATCTGAGCTCAGCTTGATGAGAACCCGAATCACCACTGTAAGAAGACTGTGGAAAAATAAAAATAAAATCACCATCATCCATCCTCTTCCTTTCTTATCCTAAAACTCTCCGCAGAGGAGCTGCAGAAGCGTTTGTGTCAAAGGTGAAGGAGGGAGCTTTGCCAGCCTTGTGCCACCCACCAGGTCAGTCCTTTGCCTAAACTTGGGGAGTTTCATCTCCTGGCCCTGTCCAAGATGAGAATCTCTGCTCAGTCCAGATCTCTGTCTGAGCTGGTTTGCTCACCTCGACTTGCCATTTGTACTCTGAGTGAGTGAGTGCCAGTGTTAGCGAAGCATTTCTTGTTTCCTATCCAGGCAAACCTGACTTTGGAGATGATCTTCTGGAGAGTCCTGGGATCTGCAGCAGCTCTGCTGTTCAGTGTTAACCAGGAAGACACAGTGCCAGGTTTTTATAGCACAAACAGCTGCTAGAATTATTTGCTTCTCCTTTCTTAAAAAGAAGAGTAATAACATATGAAATGGATTTTATCTGCTTTAGGGATAGAATTAATATCATTTTCCTATGCTTGTCTCTTTTTTGGAACTGCTTTACATAACATTTCCTAGAAACACTCTCCATATGCACACCCAGCAAGACAGTTCAGCTGGGCTGAGTGGGGTGCAGGGGGAGGAGGGACCCATCCCCACCCCTTTGTTTGCACCAACACACACCAGGATGGGATGGGCTGGGCCAGGTGAATCCCTCCAGAGCAGCAGGACAGCTCCCATCAGACATCCCCACAGTGGGCCTGCACACAAAACACACACACCTCAGCTTGGAAAGGCCTCCTTTAGCATCTGGTGTGGTGTGTCAGATTCCATTTGAGATACTGGGCTCCAGAGAGCAGTGGGAGAAAACAACACACTCCAGAGTCCGTGTGTAACATGAGGAGTTAATCCCACACAGGCATTCATCTTTTCAAAGCATATATTCCTGACAGCTTTGGAAAGCACGCTTACAATTTCCATAATGTTTGAAAACATACAGACACTTTCTCTCAGTGTCACAACGTCTTGAACTTCTGAGACCCTTTTCGTGACACCATAAACTTCTCCTTGGAAGCACAGTATGATGTCAGAGGATGTAACAGTACAAGAGGTGAAGAGGAAAGCTGTGGGAGCATTCAAATAACTTTTTCTGGCCTAAAAAAGAAATAAAATAAAAACTGGAGTTTGATCCAAGAACATTTTGTTCATTTGCTATACAGGGGTGCCTTTTGTATGAGCACAGACTGTTTTGTGGACTCTGGTCCTCTGTAGTCACCATGAAACGGAAAATATACAATGAAGCTAGTGATGTGTTATCATCTGAGATTTCTATGAATGCTATTTCTGTCTTATGTTCACAGAGAACTGCTGGTCAAACGTTCATCCACTACAACTTGATAAAAACAGGGGTTTAAAGAATTATCACAGATATTTATAGCTTATTTTCTTTTCTGTCTTTTATCTCATCTGCTCTGTTGGCACGATAATGCTCATTAGTGCTCAGGTTTAAGTGAATCATCCAAAATANGCATATATTCCTGACAGCTTTGGAAAGCACGCTTACAATTTCCATAATGTTTGAAAACATACAGACACTTTCTCTCAGTGTCACAACGTCTTGAACTTCTGAGACCCTTTTCGTGACACCATAAACTTCTCCTTGGAAGCACAGTATGATGTCAGAGGATGTAACAGTACAAGAGGTGAAGAGGAAAGCTGTGGGAGCATTCAAATAACTTTTTCTGGCCTAAAAAAGAAATAAAATAAAAACTGGAGTTTGATCCAAGAACATTTTGTTCATTTGCTATACAGGGGTGCCTTTTGTATGAGCACAGACTGTTTTGTGGACTCTGGTCCTCTGTAGTCACCATGAAACGGAAAATATACAATGAAGCTAGTGATGTGTTATCATCTGAGATTTCTATGAATGCTATTTCTGTCTTATGTTCACAGAGAACTGCTGGTCAAACGTTCATCCACTACAACTTGATAAAAACAGGGGTTTAAAGAATTATCACAGATATTTATAGCTTATTTTCTTTTCTGTCTTTTATCTCATCTGCACTGTTGGCACGATAATGCTCATTAGTGTTCAGGTTTAAGTGAATCATCCAAAATAGCTTTTTTTTGGTTTGTTTTTTTTTTTTTTTTTTAAGCTGCTTGTTTCTCACACATTCATCAGGGTTAAAAATATCCATATTTTTAATAAATACAGACTCTTTGATATCATCCAGGTGAGCCAAACAAGTTTTACGCAAGCACAACTGAGCTGCTGTATCTGTCACCTTCAGGTTTGACTTGTGCCATGGTTCCAACAGAGAATTAATGAACAAGTCAAATTTGAAGCAAACTTTCAGAAGTTTCACAGCTCTAATCAGCAAAATAGAAGCCTGCTAGATAATTACTGGAGTGTTAAGCTGATATTTCTCTCTGTAATCCCCCAGATGAAAGGACCAGATTTCACAAGAACAGTCTTTATTTTTAATAGCACATGCAAAAATAGACATTATAGCTACTGATGTTAATGAACACTGGACTGTTCACACCTCCAGCCCTGCTCACCCCTGTGAAATGCTTCTCTCACATGACCACAGTGGCTGTCACCAGGATCAGGTTCAGGGCTAACAATATTCACATCTTCCTCTCCCCCTCCTTCAGAACTCCACTTTCCCCCTTCCATTTATCTATTCCACACTCGTCAGGCTCCATCCTCTGTCTCATCACTGCTTTTTCTGCTGGAAATGCTGGAAATCATCAACTTAGTGAGCAAGAGCTCACAAATTGCAGGTTCCTGCACCTCTGGAAAAGGCCTGCTACCCCCTCAGAGAGGGCACTAAGACAGCAAATCAAACCCATCACTGGGAGTAGCCTCCANTGATGTTAATGAACACTGGACTGTTCACACCTCCAGCCCTGCTCACCCCTGTGAAATGCTTCTCTCACATGACCACAGTGGCTGTCACCAGGATCAGGTTCAGGGCTAACAATATTCACATCTTCCTCTCCCCCTCCTTCAGAACTCCACTTTCCCCCTTCCATTTATCTATTCCACACTCGTCAGGCTCCATCCTCTGTCTCATCACTGCTTTTTCTGCTGGAAATGCTGGAAATCATCAACTTAGTGAGCAAGAGCTCACAAATTGCAGGTTCCTGCACCTCTGGAAAAGGCCTGCTACCCCCTCAGAGAGGGCACTAAGACAGCAAATCATACCCATCACTGGGAGTAGCCTCCATTAAATTGAATTGGAAGAAGAAATTGTGTAGGGCTGAGATTGGCTTCAGACCTGCCCTGGTGAGGCTGAAGCTGTGAATGTTTGTTCATCTGAGGATGGAGCCCGTGACCAGTTGTCAGGGCCTTCTACTTGTTTCAGTTACTGCAACCCCCAAAGTTAAAAATATAATTTTAAATAGGGGCAAAACCACTTTTCTCTGTCCATGTGACAAATGGAATAGCTGCCTCAAGATTGCTGAAAAGTATCCTCCAAATGACTGCCACTTCAGGACATTTGTTGGCCTCCAAACACAAGGTACTATTGGTAACAGTATTGAACAACCTTCAAGGAGCTGATGTCATTTTTCACTCCGTTTAGCCTTGAAGTTTTTCACAGACTCACCAAAAACAAAGCCCCAAAGGCAGTGAAAACATTTTGGACACTTCAGCCTGGGGTCTTCAAAAAAGGCTGAGCACAGCTGTTGAGCACATCAGCTCCACCAACCACCTTCCATTGTGTCACCACATTGATATTCACACCTACACAACCACACAAACACCGGTGATTAAAAAAATTAAGTATAACTGAAACAAAAACAAACATCTCAGGGGGAATATGTGGACTTCAGCATTAAAAAAAAAAAAGCCTCCATATGCCCAAGGAAGAAAAGAACAGATGGCTTTCTTGCTTTGTCTTCCTGCTGCTTTCATACTTATACAACTTCATGCTTTGGGTTAATGTTTTAATCCAAACTCGGTGATTAACAATAGAGACAGACGGAGGATTGTGTTTCACTCTATAATTAGGCAGACACAATGAGGTGACTTCTCAGCAAGGTACAGAGGGATATAAAGCGCCTGTAGCTCCATTAGTGATATTTCCAATGCACAAGGGAATAACTTTTATTCCACTACAGGCAATAGAGATGAGGTTTTAAAAACCCTCAGACAGATAGAAGCCAGGGTTTGCAGTGTTATTAGTGAAACAAAGTACCACAAGGCCTCCTTTCTAGACAAGGCTTAACTCTTCCCTAACTTCAGGCATGATCTGGGCACGTGGAGCAGAGCCCACCACTCACGTCAGGAGATCCAGTGACTGACTCATGGGGAATCCCACATGGAAAACCAGTGAAACAGCTCTGGGGAGGGCACAAGGATCTGCAAACCAGTGATCTGCTGAGATTCCCAGGCTGTGCACAGCTGGTCTGGCTACCAGCACCGGGAGAGCCTTTTGCTTCCATGGGTTTGTTCATGACTGAGGTGCTAACACATGAGTGGGTCAAGAAAGACCCACAATTTGTGGCAAAACACTTGCAACTAAGTACATAAACAGGAGGGGAAAAAATAAATTGCCACAGTAATGAAGGTATTTGAGGTTTCAGACCTGAAGGTAAAGCCCACACACTTGTATGACCTGGTTCAAGAGACTTGAACACACAAAGGCTGCACAAGAGGGAGCACCCTGGCCGCCTGAACTCAGCTTAAAAACTGGTGTGTAACCAGGACATAGAGAAAGTACCTGTGAAAGGGTCTGCAAGACTCTGGTGCCATCAGAGTGCCCACGCTGGTCCTGGGCAGTGCCTTGGGAAGCCGAGCACGCAGCTCCTCTGCTTCCCATGGCAGCTTTGCTCTGTAACAGCTCCTGTTTATGAGTGACAGGAAAATGATGGGAAGTTTATTCCTGCTAAGGCAAAAAAACCCACAAAGGAGGTGCCAAAAACACCAGGAGATGTGCTGTGTGCAATGGAAGTAGCAGGAGCCCGCAGCCTGAAGAGCGCGGGCAGGGCAGATCCGAGGAGCAGGAGCAGATCTGATGATTCAACCCTTCCAACAAACTCCCCCTGCTCTGCTTGCAGCAGGAACACTGCAGGAGGACAGCCACCTCTCATCTCCTGTCCTCTCCCCTCCTGGAAGCTCAGGGACTGCCACAGTGACTGACTGGCCCAGTGTGTTTAACAACCTGCTGTCAGCAGGAGCTGGTGCTCACGGCTGCAGAGGCCAAGCACAGCAGCTCCAGTCCAAAAGGAAAGGTTCCCCCTAATCCTCTCCTGCCATTTGGGATTGGCTTATGGCTCCAGGAGCAGCATGCTCAGAGCCTGCCCAAGGAAGGGTTTGAAGGCAAACACAGCATTAAACATGGGCTTTATGGGCTTGTGCTCAAATCTGAGAGAATTCAGTGGACAGAGAATTTCCCTGCACAGAGCCACAGCTCAGGGGCTCAAGGCATGAGGGCTTGCTCTTTCCCTGCCAGAAACACAGCTCCTGTGGGAAGAACACTAGCTCCTGATCTGGAATGACAACACAGATGCAAAGGCAGCTCTTGGTTTGACTCAGAGGCACAAATCTGCTCTGCACAGATCCACAGACTGCCTGGGAGCTGCCTCTGGACATCCCTGCACAAACCCTCCTTGCAGGAGCAGGTAACCCACAAAAAGATATTTAAATTGGAGTGGTCCGAGGATAGAATTTTAGGTGGTTATCACTGGTTTTAGCCAGATTTCAAGGGCTCAGTCTGTGCCTACAGCTGAGGCACGTTTTCCATATGATTCAATATCCATCACCATCAGAAATCTGATCTGGAAACCTGGAATTGTGTGTCCACAGTAGCACCCAAGTGACAAACAGCACAGGCCCAGGCAGACACAAGAGGTACCCGACTCTTACAAAACTGTTCTGGACCAAGATTTCTTTTCCAGTGGTGATGGAGAGCTCTCTAAGTCAAATAAAGCAGCATATGGAAAACCCCCAGCACTGCATGTTCTCATAATTTTTGGAACACTGTAAATATTTGAGTCAGTAGATCTTAATCCATAAACACAGCTGGACTCAAGAAACAATGATGGTAACTTATTATAATTTAAACAATTGTGTAACAAAACAAACCAATGATAATCACTTTGGTTTCCTAAGGACAATAGGCACAACCTTTGCACAAAGTTAGCATGATGGTACATGTAATTACATAAAAAATAAACTTACATATGCTAAGATAAATTATTCTCAGCTTTTAAAGAGCACCGTGAAGGAACAGGGGAAGAGCAAGGCTGTGTGGTGCAAAGCCAGCATTTCATTTAATGTACAGAGCTGGGGTAGTAACTGCCAAAGGACACCCCCCTTCCCTTCCATCCTCTTCCAGGACACTTTATTTTAATTGCTTTGTGACCAGGAACATCATTCCCCCAAGTTCACCCTCAATGTAAGCCCTGGTGCACAGAGTTTACACACAAAGCACTGGTGGCTGATCTCTGCTGTGATTAAGGAGAGGAGCATTCTCCAAACTGCATCAGAACAGACCTGGGCACTCATCTCACGTTTTATATAAGTTTAACGGGGTTTAAGTTCTTTCCTGAAAGTTCAAATAAGTTCACTTCCTTCTTATTTCTGCTTTGCATTTTCACAAGTGTTTGCATTCAGCAATAAAACCTAGAGACAGAAGTAAACACAATATGGTTCAAATCCATTTCAGAATTGTTCTAGGCAGGGTGCTGTTCTCAAGTTTTTACTAGACATGTAAAGTGGATTTGTCTACCACCAAAACACGTAATCAAGACAAAAAGTACTCAAAAACAAAATAGGATTTAAAAGCACACACGTTTTATAAGCAAGACCATGATTATGGCCAAAAGGCTTTATTACTTGGCTACATCAACACACACAAAAAAAAAAAAAAAAAAAAATCCAGCTTTCATATTTTACACCCAATAATCAAGAGATAAGATTCCTGCCCAAACCTTTAAAATCCAGAGTTCAAGTGAAAACTTCAAACAAGGCTGAAGTTCTTTAGTCAAGCATGATAAAAATTTGATATTCTACAACAGCAGCAGCCACACCAGAATTTGGCCCCTCAGGAACTGGCTGAGCCTCTACATCAGCAATATAGAAATACTCTGAGCACCAACTTCCAGCTCTTGAAGTCACCAGTGCCACGTAAAATGAGAAAGTTGACATCTGAATTAATTCCTTATACCAGGAAAATCCCTGCTTCTAAAATTGCCAGTTCAAAAACGACCACAGGAACAACACAGGGTATTTTCCATCTCCCTCCCTTGCAAGACAGATGAGCCATATTAACTACAGCTTACCAAAAAAAAGAATCAACTATGGAAAACGTCAGCTCCACAGAACAAGTCTGGCAAAGTTATAATCAACTAAAATCAGGTTCTTATAATAGGAACTGACAGGGAAATTCTAGCTACTTGTGCTGCTTAGAAAGCTTAACGTTGTCTGGCAAAGGGATGAAGCTGTAAAGCTGAGATCAAGCTCTGGGCTAGAACTTCCCCAGCTTTGCAGGGAGTTTTGATAAAGGAGGTCAGTTTGGTCAAGGTGAAAGTGTACATTAGCCTCACAGAAATAAGTAATTAAAATAGCTAAAACTAGAAATATTCCCTGTGCTCCACTTGACTACAGAAGAACATTCCTTTAAAATAGGGAATAATAAATCTAGAACAATGACCACGTGGTTCCAGAGCCAGTTTGGCAGGGGCTGCCAAACAACCACTAACAGGCATTTGTGCAAGTTCCTCTATGGAAAACCATTCACTGGTGATGTCACCCCCCAAATGATGGAACCTTTTTTTGTCTTTTGTGGCTTTGCCATCCTATTTCCTGAGGGGTGCCAGGCAGGTAAATAGAATTCCACTTCAGCTGCCTGCAGCTTAAAATAAACCAAAAATAACCTAAAGCCTGTCCATTGAGGCCAGAGATTTAGAGATGAGTGTTTAACATTAGCCACCTAAATTTTAATTAAGGAACTGTAATATGGAACCTGGGTTTTAAAATTCTTTAAACAAGTATTTTATGCTCCACAGTGTTCTCCTGTTCCATGCTGTGCTTCAGTAAGGCACTCTAGGGGAGGGCAGAGAAGGGGGACGTGTGGTTACAGAAATTTGTTGTCCCCCAGGATTCAGACACATGCATGGCAGCAGGACTGGCTAGAGAACAGTAATTCTGCTCCCCTAAATCCTCCAAGACTTTGAAATTTATCTTCATTGCACATCACTGGTGCAGGACCAGGGGAACTGTTCTGCAAGAGATTTAGCGAGCGGATGAGGTTGAGAACCTCAACCCTGGGTGAGAACAGAGTTCAGCCTGCTTTAATCACACAAGGAATTGCCTCTTACCCACCTCCCCAGGCCAGCAACTGCCACAGAGCTGCCCCAGTCCTGGGGAAACCCCTCCTGCTGAGGATTTCAGGAAAACTTACTACTCCAGCTGGCTGAATGCTTTCCAAAACCAGGAGACTCCAAGCAATAAAAGATGCTTTAATTAAAGCATTCTTGGCCATCTCTATTTAAGGGACACAAGCAGATTTTCCCAGTTAGGAAGTTCACAGGTGCAAGGTGTGACCTGTCAGGAAGCCAGCACAGCTCCAGCACTGCCACCACCACCAAGAACTTGGATGCAGCAACATTTTCTCATCATTCCCTTCACAGCAGATCTGTGGTGAGGGCTCCAGGGAAAAGAAAGGAAGCTGCTTGAATGCTGAGAGTGGGAATGCCAGAACTCAGCCCACGCCCACTGGGGTCAGAGGCAGGAGGGTGGGCCAAAACTTGCAGAAAATGTTTGCCTTATTTGTACCAATTTCTGCAGTCAGGAGGCTGGGCAGTGATCAAAGGTGTCTCCTCACCAGGCAAGGGTGGCTCTGGTGGAAATCCCATCCCTGCTGCCCATGCAGGGCAGTGATGGCTCCACACCACCCTTCAGCTCCTGACCCTGGGCACAGGTCTGCATTCCCTGCTCCACCTCACAAAGGATCCCAAAGGATCCTCCCCAGGGTCAGGATGTGCACACCCATCCCATGCCTCTTATCTCTCCCAGGACCCCAACACCACCAGCACCCAGCAGCAGTGAAATGTCATAAAACTAAATTAATGCAGGTATGGAAGTAATTCCTCCCTCTGCCACACAAAAAAAAATGAACATTTTTCTGAATCTATACCATCAGCACTGACCCAGTTTTAAGTGTCCAGGCATAAAGCAATGGAGATGCTGCTACTGTCTCCAGTAGGATCAGATTTAGGCCAAGACTAGAATTCAAACAAGAGTTAATTGGGCTACATTAGGTTCAAAGTACTCTCAAGCCAGTTGTTCATCACTTTGTGGTTTCAATGTTTAGTTGCCTAAACCCATAGACATTGCAAACTGCAAACACTTCCAGCTGACCCTAACTCTTGGCTTCTTCCTTTTCATGTCTTGTACTTCTTCTTATTTAGTCTTCCCTCATTATTATTTCTGCAAATTATTCACATCAGGAGTAGTGAGCCACAAAAAAAGTACTTAAATAGCTGCTTGTTACTGGCCAGAATCTCTCAGTATTTTCAAATCTGTTAAATGACTGATTGCTGGGTCTCTTATTTGTTATTTCCAGAGTGCACTCACACAGCAGCCCAGGCAAACCGAGCTTGGGAAGTGGGAGGGCATTGGTTTTTACTGAAAATAATCCAAAGCAAAACTTTGCAAAAAGAAACATTCAGACTTGAAAATCTGTAATTGTGCATTGTCTCAAGTCCATCAGATAATCAGATGCCATGAAGAAATAAAGCGGGAAGGAAACAGTGTGGGGAAATCTGAAAATCCCAGGCTGGGTAGCTGAGAAGAAGCACATTTCCAGCTCACACTCAGCAGTGTCTGTGCAACAATTCCTCCGTATTTCTGTGTTTAAATGCATCAGTGAAGAGTGAGGACTGTGGTGATCTGCAGCTCTGGAACCCCAAAATCCTGCTTTGGGATTTCACCTCTGCTTAGCTGAGCTTTGATCTCATGTGCAGCTTTCATTTGCACCAAACCTTAACAAGCCTGAAGCTGACCATGGATTTAGGAATTCATTTGTATTTTATGGTCTGAATTCCTGCACGGGGCTTTGACCCTGATTTCCACAAGGGCAGATTTGGGAAGGCTGCTGTTCCCAGCAGGATGGTCCAACATCAGGAGGCTGCAGCTGGGATCCCAAACGAGCTTTATCTCCTGCTTTATCTCCTGCTTTATCTCCTGCTTTATCTCCTGCTTTATCTCCTGCTTTATCTCCTGCTTTATCTCCTGCTTTATCTCCTGCTTTATCTCCTGCTTTATCTCCTGCTTTATCTCCTGCTTTATCTCCTGCTTTATCTCCTGCTTTATCTCCTGCTTTATCTCCTGCTTTATCTCCTGCTTTATCTCCTGCTTTATCTCCTGCTTTATCTCCTGCTTTATCTCCTGCTTTATCTCCTGCTTTATCTCCTGCTTTATCTCCTGCTTTATCTCCTGCTTTATCTCCTGCTTTATCTCCTGCTTTATCTCCTGCTTTATCTCCTGCTTTATCTCCTGCTTTATCTCCTGCTTTATCTCCTGCTTTATCTCCTGCTTTATCTCCTGCTTTATCTCCTGCTTTATCTCCTGCTTTATCTCCTGCTTTATCTCCTGCTTTATCTCCTGCTTTATCTCCTGCTTTTCTGGAGGTCACATTGGCCTGACAAATGTGAGTCAGTCTGGCCCCTGCAAGGCTGGAGTGGCATCAGCTGCCAGGATGTGAGCACCACAGCAGCCACACATCCTCCCCGTTGAACTCTGAGGATAATTCCCTAGATTGCACCCCTGGGCTGAAATCAAAGGGATGCCCAGTCCCCCAGAGCCAGTGCTGGGATGTGGTGGGATAGCAGTGCAGTGGAAGCCTGCAATACCCACCAGGACTGTGCTGTGACTTTGAAGGGCTCCCTCCCCTTAATGCTTATTCCAAAATGATTTGCAGATTTTTATTGAAGTGCAGTGGGGAGGAAAAACTAAGCATTACCAAAGGAGAGAGGGAAAAAAAAAGTGAAAATACATTTTCAGTTAAATTTTGAAAAGTCAATGAGACAACAAAATATGGGAAAGTTGTTCCAGATGGCAAGAACATACTTGAGGAATTTCATTTAATCACATTCGTGCAAGATGTTTTGATTTGGATGACATATATCAATTGCATACTTAAATTAACAGCCCTTCTACTGCAGCAAAAGGAAAGCTCCCAGGAGCAGGAAGGGGTCTCAGTGCTTTCATTTCAAGTGCAAACACAGCCTGGATGGGGCTGAGAGTCTTTTTTGTTGTTTTCTTGAGGAAAAATCAATGGTCCCTTCTCAGCACAGCAAGAAAGCGTCCACTCAAAGCAGCCTCGGGGCCACCTGGGTTTTCTGTTCATGAGCTGAACCAAGACAATTCCCGTGCTCCAGAGGGGTGGAATGGCCAGGTCCCAATGCCTTGGAAAGAATTTGATGGGCTGAGAGCAAGGAGGAGCTAGACATGCATGGAAGTTTCACCTCCTATGATCTGATTCACCTTGAACAAGCCCTCAGTGCTCCATCCCAAAGGAATTCCCCTGAGGTGTCACCAGGGCAGCCCAAGCCACCAGCTCTGCTCAAACGGACAGGCAGAGTGCACAGGGCCCCTCCAAACCTCTGGGAAAGCTCAAAAAAACCCCACTGAGGGTCCACTTGGAAGGGAAATTTCATTCTCCACACAAGTTTTCCTCATCCTGCTGTTATTTAACCCATTTTCCAGAAAACAAACCTGATGGTCCCAAGATGACCATTTCAATACACACACACACACACACACACACATATATATATATACACACACACACTGGTGAGGTTCCACAGGTCCAACTTACCTTAGTAATTTAATTCGTACAAGGCAAGGAAGGAATACAAATAAGACAACCCAACATATGAACACAATCAAAATTCTAGCACAGATTTTCTACAGTTATTAAAAAAATGATTT
>VZUA01061546.1:0-17406 GCA_013401035.1 Horornis vulcanius | reverse complement strand
AAAGAGAAAGAAAGAAAGGAAGGAAGTTTTAAACAGAATAGTCCAAAATCCAGAAGGGAACAGACAGCCTGGGTGCTGTTAAAAAAATACTGCACTAAAATCTCAGGTAAAAATTTTGACATAATTTGAAAAGAAAACAATGTGATCCAAAAAGGCCATTTCACAACAAGCAATAATGTTGAAAAAATGGGAAACTTACCCAAATCAGGAGAACAGGAAAGCCCATAAAATAAAGCAAGTCAACCATATACCAGAAATTAAAAGAGCTAAAAATTAATGTGAGTTGAGCTTGCAGAGACTGATAGTAAATACTTCTTTATATAGCAAAGGCAGGAAGCCAACTAGTTTGAGGACAAATATGTAAAAGGGCACTTGGGGAAGACAAGAAAACAGCAGAAATGCTCACTGGGTTTAATGTTCCAGTCTTTCCTGCAGAAGACATGAGAGAGAGCCCCAAACCCAGAATATTCTTGATAGCACTTCTTCAGAGGAGTTAGTGCAACCTGAATTGAATTTGCAGGAAATAATAGACCAAACAGATAAGCTGGAGGTCAGTAAACCAGTAGGACCAGGCACCATTTGCAGAATATTTCCCATGTGAAGCTGCAGAACTGGTGGCCCAAGGTGTGTAAACTGCCATTACAAGTGGCCTCTGTGCCAGAGAAAGAGGAGGACAGAATTTCCACTCCCCCCCCCAAGCTATAGGGGTCTTGGAAAACAACAGGCCAGAGAGTTTGACTTCCATCCCTCCTACAACAGCAGAGCCAAAAAAACATGTACACACAGGGAAGTGTGATGACAAGGGAAGCAGTCAACATGATTTCTGTAAGGGACAACCTTACAACCAGTCTGCTGGAAGTCCATAGGGGTGGCAACAAGAATGTAGAGATACTGGACATATTGTATTTAGATTTTCAGGTAGCTTTTGACAATTTCTCAGCAAAGGCTATGAAGATACTAAGACATCATGGACTGCATGAAAAGTCCTTTTGTGATTTGAAAATGGAAAGTTAAGGGCTCAACTCTGACTTTTTTTTAGGATGGAAAAGCAGCAGCAACAGAACCCCTAGAAGTCACTCTGGTATTACTGAACATCTTCACCAGCAGCCTGGAGTAACTGGTGTGTGTCTGGCATGCCCAGGTTTGCAGCCAATGGCAAGCTCATTTGTCTGGTGAAGTGGGAAGAAGAGCTGTAGGTGAAGAACTCCAGAAGTATTTAACAAAGCCAAGGGAGGGAGCAGAAGGGTGACACATGAGCTTCAGTGACATCACTAAAGTGATGTCTTGGGTACAATAATCTGTAGAACAATCTGAATTATGTTTACATGGTTCTGAACTCACAACTGGCAGCCACCACTGAAGAAAATGCTGTTGGGGTCACCATGGGCTACTCTCTTAAAACCTCAGCTCAGTGTGCCATGGCAGCCAGAAAGCCAGGAAAATGGTGAGCATCCTCAGGGAGGCTCTTCCAGCTTGGTGCACCCCCATTTGGGCCCATGTGTGTGGTCCTGGTCTCTGCATGGCCAGAATGGAGCGGGTTGGAGAAAGGCAATCAAAAAGGACAAAGGGATTGGCTTCCTCAGGAGGGGAGCCTGGAAAGCCAGGATGGCTCACATTAGAGAGGAGATGGGTGTGGCATGATCATGACTTTTTAATGAACTTATCTTTCAAAGAACAGAGGTGGGTGTGAAATCTGGTCACCTGGAAGCGAGGGAGTAACTTGCTTAAAAGAAAAGCATTTGTTTCCAGAAAACCAAGGGCCTTGTCGATGGTGTCCCCAAAGCAACCAGGATTGTTCCTCTGGTCTCCTCACACCCTGTGCCCAGGAGGCTCTGCAGATGGCTAGGCAATGTCCTGTGTTCTGCAGGAAGTCAAATTTTTGCTCTGTCACTCGTGAGCTGATGGCTGATCCAATCCATGGGCGTGCAGTGCTGCTGGAGCTTTTACTTGAGAGGAAGCAGAGGTCCTGAGATCAGCAACAGGGCTGAGGTATTTCCACATGAGCCAAGCATTTGCTCCATTATTCTGGCCAACTTGTTTGAGTGTCTTTTTCCATTATGTGGTTTGCAGCTTTGACCCAAAGGAAAAGAAATTATATGTGTGCCCTTTATGCTTTTTATAGGATATTAAAAAAGGGGGGAAACCTCTTTGTTTTGAGTTTCCTTCCAAACAGGATTTTTTGGTTGTCTTAGGATTTTTTTGCCTTAATTTGTTTCACTGGGTAATGTCATCATTCATCTTTCCTGTTTTTGCTGTAGAACTTCGTAGATGGTTCACAGATGTGCACTGGAAATTAAAAGGTAGCATGCTGAATCTTGAACACAAATAATCTTTATTTGTAACTTGAGCTGTTACTGCTCACAAAAGAAGACAGAAAAGAGATTCCACTTGATCTGGCTGCTTTGGTTTCTCTTTTCCCTGGAATTTTAAAAAAATCCGAAGACTTGCGCAAGAACCAAAATAGGGGTTTTTTTTACAATAATATCACAGCTCAGTTGGCAACCTTCCCCAAAACAAGTCTTTCCTCATCCCATAGTTACTTCAGGCCTTTGCTAAATGTAATGGAACTTTCTAATCAACAAGGCTGTGTGTTTTCTTTTCCTTCATCTCTTCCCACTTAAAGCAGTTTGTTGTCCTGTTCAAGTATCTATTTCTATTATTTACTGCAAAAAGCCAGGCTGATCTGTGGGCACGTTTCTCTGGGTATCCCTATCAGCTGTTTATTTCAAGATCCCCTTTATATCTATTTTCCCACTCAAACATGTACTTAAGCTCGTAGACGTGACCCCCTCTCAACCTTCCAAAGAAGTTTCCCACTCATCTGCTCCACATGCTGAATATCTTTGGAGATGGACCCTTCCTAACTTTGCATCTTTCCATTTCAGACAGGACATCCTTTTCTTAAAGGAAAGACATGACTCTTGAGGCCCACAGTGACAGCCCTATACCATCTGGCCCTGTAAAATATTATTCCCAGCTATTTCTAGTGTGTGTAACATCATATTTTCTTCATAACGTGATAAAAAATACTTGATTGGAATGTGTTCAATGGAGATGGTGGCAGACATCCCCATGCCTGCTGTCCCGACGAGAGTTAAAGTTGATTGTGTTCCTGCAGAGAAGCTGTGTGACAATTCAGCAGAGAAAGGTGGCTGAGCATCAAGCGTATCGGGCATCTCTGGAAACTGTATCCTGTTGTTTTTGTTAGTTTCCGATCTTGGTAAGCTGGGATTGACTAAATGCTCTGAGGGAGTTCAAAATGAGAACAGCTGAATCACAGCAGACTCTCTGGAGTGATCGAAGGCAACAGCAAGCAGAAGTCTGCATGAGTCATGCTAAAGAAGAGGCCAGAGAAAAGGGTGGGTGTGCTTTGTACTAAAGTACATGGCTCTTGTGGGAACATGAACTTCTCAGGAGCTTCTGCTTTTCTATTCTGGTGTGAATCCAAAGGGAATCTACAATTTTCTATGAATTGCTCCAGAGAAGGATGGGTTCTGCTGGAAACAAGAGGTACAGCCCAAGTTCCTACACCCATTCTGTCCTCTAATTCAGCTTTTTTTCACCTGCTGCAGATCTATGTAAGTGAGAAGGCATCATGCAAAGGCCCAGGGCTAAGCAGGGACAAAAACATACCCAGAGACATTACAGGAGCATTGGCTCAGCCTCTTCCACTGTGATATTCCAAAAGTGCCTCCCACAACAGGGCTGTTCCTTACCCTCACATTGCCACCATGTACAGCCCTCTTTCCACACCCTGTCTGACCAGTTGTGGCATTCACCCTACTACACCTCCCACAGTTGCCAGTGCTGGCAGGAAAAGGGACTAGCAAGAACTAGTTGATTTGATAGGTGGGTGCTTGGAGTTTTTTCTACTTTTTCTTTGTGTGGAGAGGGGCATTGCCACTGCCACAAAGGTTGTTGGTCTGAATCCCACAAAGCAGTCTCTCAGCACTTTCACATTTTGACAGTAGCCCCACAGCCTTTGTAAAACTGTGTTGTCTACTTCACAGTAAATATCTGCTTGCTAAATACAGCCACCACCAAGCCTTTTCTTGAAATCCTTGAAGGAAATCAGTTGTCCTGTCCTCTGCATATCCCTTGGTTTCTAGAAGGGTGTGTGTGGTACCCTGCTATTCTCAAACCAAATAATAGTTCCTGCTGCTCATCTCTGGTGAGACAGCATGATGGTGACACTGCTCCCAAATGTCCTGTTGAAATCAGCTGGGTGAAATGACTCACCTTAAATAATCTGTCATCTTGGTAACTTGGGTCCTTTTAACCCCAGAAGATTTGGGGTGGCCCAAATGAATACCTGCCCTGGAAGTCTGCCAGCACACTGGGGCTGAGCTACTGAGTGCTCACTCACACACTCCCTGCTGCTGTGCACCTGGCAGCACGTTTGAGGGACTCCTACAGTGACTCCAAAGACTTCTTCTGACCAGCTTCTGCCAAATTTTCCACTCAGGACACTGTTATCTACAAGACGTCATGCTTCCACAGCATGGTCCAAGCAGGGATCTTAAAGCCCTTTATAGATGGAAATTAGCACCATCTCAACAGTGACCTTCACAGCCTCAGCCTGGAAGCCACAGTACCCCCAGCTGCTCCCATAGCTCACCTCCCCTCTGCCTTGCTTCACATTCTTTTGTTTATTCCTTTTGGAGTTCTGTTTGCCAGAAGAAGAGTGCCAGCATGACCATAAACTCTGTGTTCCCCGTTCACGTTCAAAGGAACTAAGCTATGCCTAGTGTACAAGAAATATTCTAATTCCAGTGTGTGAAACCACCCTCTTGACAACATCTGTCTGTGGCTAAGCATTAAAATGTTTATTCAGACTGGACCAAGATCTATTTCAAGTCAAAACCCCATAGTGAGACATTCCTGCATTCTACAACAGCATTCTCTGAAGATGACTGTGACAGGGCAGAAGTGGCTGTTGCTGTCTGGGGAACAGACAGATTTTCTCCTGCTCCTGCATTGTGCCCTTGTTTCTGAAAAGTGCTGCACTGTCACAGTAAGTGATGGCTCACTAGATAAGAAACTGTTCTGCATGTGAATGAATGCCCAGCACTTTCAGGAAACTATGAGATGGGCAGTTCCCCTTTTTAATGCTCTTTGATGTCCAGTAAAAATATGTATCTCAAATTGTGTGCACCAACTGCCTTCAGCTAAGCATTGGATTTACCTGCATATTCCCAGCTATTTCTAGTGCAATCTTCAACTGCAGAAAATTATCTCATGAAAGTTCACTTCATTTCTAGTTTTGCTGTTTCTTAATGTGAAAAATCTAGTGTCTAATGACATGTGAGCTTGGGTTTTTTTCAGTTTTGGTTTGTTGTGGTTTTGTTGGGTTTTTTTCTAACCACATTATTAGATTTCTCCCGGAAAGTTTCTCCTTGTGGTCTTATGGTATGGATAATCTTCAGGGTATTATGGCATGTATCTTCCCAGATGAGTCTAGGAAATATAATCATGTGAATAAACAGAAGTATAATTACATATTCCTGCACCTTCTATATATGTAAGCATTTGATGCGTGTATAAAAATACAAGGCTTGCATTGATAAATGTCATTTTCTGCAGAGAGACACTGTAACAACAAATATGTGTATGTCTACCTGTGTATATCATGCTTTCCTTTTTCAGAGTGTGGTATTACTAACTTGGAAGTCTGAAAAAATAAGAAGAAATTATCACAATTCCTTAGAAATGATGAGACTTTAAAACATCAATATACAGTGAATTCTCTGCTTTTCAGTCCTCAGTCTTCAGGTTCTGCTCTAGGAGATACTTTCAAGCTTAAAAGAAAAGCATTGTTGAGATTCCTATATAATCAAACCAGGGCTTGAAAAGACAGCATTTGTCATGAGCTGCACACTGAATCTGTGAGAGCTGGCAGCAATGACAGTATTACAATTAAGAGCAACATTTTTTCCAGATAGGATAAACACCATTTGTCACTTCATAAGCTTTTGGATGTGAAAATGGAACTGCAACTATTTCCTTTTCTCATCCAGATGTAGACGGTGTTGCTTCATTTTCTGACAGAGTATTTGTGGACATCATTAAATGACATTTAAAGCCTCCTCTCCTTCAGCTCCCCTCCTTATTCTCCAATTCTAACTCTGCTTTCTTGATTACTGATACAGGAGCCATCCAAGTGCTTTATTACTGATTGGCTGTATCACTTCATAGTCAAAATGTGCTATAACAGAAAGGAGGATCCAAAAAGGATGACAAAGAAGTGTGTGGCAATATGTGAAGTTGTTAATATCCATACTGGAAAAATCTGGTATTGATTATGGCAGTACATTTCAGGATTGCAGGTCTAGGGTCGGTATGAAAGAGGTAAATTTGTAGATAAATTAGATGCCTGGGTGTCTTTTTGTTATGACAGTTGCACCCTGCACAGAAATGTCAATAAAGCTGTTAGCTATCCATTCCATATGTCAGCAAGCAGGAGAGGGATGTGTGTGACCACATCCAGAGGTGCAGCTGGGAATGTTTACTGCAGCACCACAGAGCAGAGGAAACTAGAAAGGATTCTGGCCAGGATTTCCAGCTATTCCCAATGTAATATTCTGGTGCACATCTTCCAGGAAATCTGTGTGAGTGCTGGGTGTATAACAATTTTGAACACCTCTGAAAATCCTTCAGCCAAAAGAAGCATGCCATTAAGTGAAGCACAACTGCAGAGTGCTGGATGGACCATTGTTTTTCTCAACAAAGTAGAAAAGGGATTTTTTTTATCTGCCCACAGATAAATAGCATCCAGGTAATGCCTCTTGCTGCTGAGATGTCATAACAAAGTATTTCCTAAGGGACACAGAAGAAAATCAGACAAAAAATGGCCAGCATCTCATCTTGTAGTTCTTATGTATTTCTTTCTGAAATCTCTCTCTTGCTTTCATATGCCCAGGGGTCTCTGAGCCACAGGGGTATCTCCTTGAGGGATTTTGCCTCCTTGAGTGACTATCAGAGTTCTGCTTGCTGGTGTGCTTTGCTTCTGCCTGGGCTTTGGACACTGACAAGTCATAATCTTTCCAGCTGTCTTTCCTTTATTGGTCTGGATTTTTAATTTTTTATCCCCAGACAGTGCCCTCCAAAGTGCTGAGAGGCAGCCTGGATGCAGATGTTCAGGCCAGAAGCCTCTCCCCCTCACAAAGCCAAAGAAAATGTAGATTCCTTTGCAGGCTCAGTACAAGAGACACACAGCTCCCCTCTGCACACCCTTGTCCTCAGCTTGGCAAGCAGCAGTGCCTGTGTTTGGGGAGGGAAGCATGGCTGGGCTGTTCCCTCTGCCCTCCATGGAGGAGCCTGTCCTTCCTGGGCCCTGAGTTGGTGCCTGTGTTAGCCTGCACCCAATGCTCCAGTGGAAAGCAGCACAACAGTGAAGGAGAACAATTCACATCTTCACCAAAACCAACTCACCAAAAAGGAATGTTAACTTAAAGGAGACACACTGTGTTTACAGTTCTTGAGAGACAACACCCTACAGCTACCTCTAGGAACAAAGCAGTGACCTAGTGGGGGACAAAAGTTCCACATACAAGAAGATGGGATGAAGCTTGTTAGAAACTGCAAAGTGGCATAACCTACAAAATTAAAGTAAGTGCTGAACAGCCTCAGCTTAATTCTGTGTACTGCAATAGTCATTCTCCACATCATTTCACATGATTCCTTCACCAAGGCCAGGTACCTGTGATGGGCCATGAACGACACAGGTGCTGTGCCCAAGCTTTACCCCGTTGTTCAAGGCCTGGTTTCCTGCCCAATGGGCAGCCCCAGCCTTGCCATCTGCTCCCACGTGAGCCTGAGTGCAGAGTCAAAGCCCCCTGCATTGTCCCCCTTATGGCATCTCAGTTCTGGGGAGAATGAGGACCAGCCAGAAGGATGGGCCTTTCACCCTCCTCTGTTCCTAAAATACCTTATTTATAACCTTAAACAGCCTGGCCACTTGGCATCTCGATTGTCCTTGATCCTCTGACATCTACTCTGGCTGCTTGCAGCTTCCAGCCTGGAAAGGATGGAAATTTCATGATAATCCCCCTCCATTTAAGCACGTGCCTGCCTTGGGGTTGAGTCACCCCTGATGAGATGATTTGCAAAGCAAAGTCTTCCCAACCTGAGCTCAGTGAGCTCTGGGTGCTGCCTTACCAAACTGTCTGTCCTCCCAGGGCTGTGAAAGAAACACTCCCAGGCCTCAGCTGGTTCACAATGCACAAGCTCAGAAACATCAGAAAAAGTGTTTGACCTTTGTGTGTCAAGTGTGCTAGAAATGGATCAGCGTGAGGCAGCAAGAGGCACAGGTGCCTTTTGAGCAGGAGAAAAAAGCAACTTGGCAAGTCTTTTGATGTGTCTCTGTGAGCAAGCAGCAACACCAACAAAGACAGGAAAAGATTTAGAAAAGCGTATTTGTAATAGCTGAACACAAAACTGTCCAAAAGCGACAATTTTGATAGCTTCAGAGACAATTTGCCTTGTGTTGTGCCTGATTTGCTGTCATTTCACATAATACGAAAACTTGAAAATAAGACACAGTCAAAATGTTCTAGAGAGGTAATGGCTGCTTCCTTTCCTAGGCTAACATCCTGCCTCAGGTGAACTTTCTCCACTGCACAGTCAAAGGTGGGAGGTGTCCATAGGCCTCCAGATGGGGATGATTTAGGCTGTATTACTTAGAGCTACTCAAAGTGAGGGGAGAGACAAAGATATGAAAACAATCCTGCCCTTTTACCTTTCTGCTTGCCCTCCTACAGTAAAAAATCTCCACTTCCCGTGGGCTTTCCTATGACCCTGGTCTGGGAAGCTCAGGTGTTTAACCAACAAAGTCAAGCACAGCAGAAATTGAAAGAGGACTGTGACTAATTAAGATGTTATCTTGTGAGCACATTCAGATGAAAGTTCCTGTGAAGAGAATACAAAAATCGTAAGTAGCTGTAAAGTGGGTCTTTTCACCAACCTTAAAGCAGGGTACCACATAATAACTCACAGCTGTGCATATTTGATCCCCATCTAGCATCAGTTTGTGCATTATTTGCATCCTTACTACTGGCAGTGGATTTCAACAGAAATGATGGGAATATCTGTTACTCCTGATGGGAGACAAGCATTTTGCATAGCTCACACTTGAGGCTGAGCATGGCCCAGAAAGGCAGGGGCAGAGATGGCAGAAAAGCAACTGAGCTCAGAAAAACTGGAACTCCTTAGAAATCAGGTAAAAGGGAAGAGGAAGCATGTTTTGGAGTATGAGTAGACACTCATACTGTGGATGGGAGAAATAAAGAAAACTTGCTCACTTTGCCTCTATCCAGAGCTGCACCAAAGAGCAGTTGAAGTGAGGAGAGGCATGCGTGGAAAGAATTAGCAATGCATGAAGCACCAGCATGCTTCAGAGAGTGAGCTGAAGTCCTTGTTAGTAGTGTCCTTTGATTGACACTTGATGGCCTGTGCTAAAGGTAAGGGGTCAGACAGGTTTCTTGGTCACTAACCCAGGCAGGGATCTTCTTCCTGGCTCGGAGATGTCTAATAAGGCACAAAGGGCTTTGGCGCTCCTCTAAAAGAGATGGTGAGGCACACCACACCCTGTGGTGACCAGGCAGTCTCCTGCCATCAGGAATCCCAGGACTGCTGTCATGTAGCCTGGTTGTGGAGATGATTGGTGACAGCTTTTTTATGGATGACTGCCCATGGGGAAATGGATGGACACTGCCAATTACACTTCTGTAGAGCACTTGACAGCTGGTGGCAGCTGAAAACGTTGCCTCCTTTCCAGTGAGTTCTAGAACAAAGCCATGAAGAGCTGTGTTTTCTGTATCTGAAAACCATTTGGGCTCCTTCCTGCTGTCAAGTGTCACCCTGGAACAGACTTCTTCTGCTGTCTTTATGTAAAAGCTCCAAATTCCTTTCTGGACAGTAGGGACAACCTTCCAGACAGGCTGCCAGGCAGAATGGTTTGGCTCTACTGCTGTCTCATTGTTATTAAGAGAAGTATATTCCAGTACCACATCCAGCTGCAGGCAGAAACAGGCAGGAAGCTAGCACACAACCTCCCATATGCCATCTGCTCTAAAAACTGGAATCCAACCCCAATCCAGCCCTCCAGGCAATAACATGACTATACCCAGGTCAGCTGAAAACAAATTCTCTGTTTGAATAAGCAGACCTCCAAGTATGGCTTCTCTGATGTCCACAGTAGCACTATGCTGGATCATCACACATAAGATGAAATTAGCCCTTTTGCTGTCCTGAACTCCAAGTCAGAGCCCATTCTTCACAGCTGGTCCACGTGAGTCATAAAACAGTAGCACAAGATTGCAAAATCTCTGTGTGCTGGCCTGGCTGCAGAGGAGGAACGTGAGGAAGAAGTCAGCAGCACGAGGCTCACATCAGGTCGAGTTCCTGTGTACATGGAGGGCTTAAACTCAAGCATGTTACCAGCTGCAGCCACCCAAGGTAGCCAAGGCTCAACAACAAGCAAAACCTCTGTGTATGAAGGTCCCAGGAAGAAAAAAAGTCCAGAGCTGTACGAAAGGGCATGGCCCATTTGGAGGACCTCTGAGCAGTGGCCCCCAGGGGAGGCATAGCTGCCAGTGTGCATAATGGCCAAGAGGTTTAAAGGGAAAGCCTGCAGCACAGCAGGACTCTTAATGTTGTCCAGATCAAAGCAGCTTTGTGGTTTAGAAAACGTATCATCAGAGGGAGGGAAAAAAATTAATGACAACCTCTTCCAGGACAGCCTAGTAGTGCCTACTTCGTAAAAACACCTTTTGTGAGATTTGTGTAACCCTCACAGACATCCTGGAAAACTGCCAATGGGCTTGAGGAAAGAGGGTACAGCAGCTCCAGCAGTCCCAGACCAAGGACAAGCTCATCTGCATGGGCTAGGTTTGTTGGCTACACCACATTGCAGCCAGTTCAGCCTGCTTTCTCCTTCCAGGGCACCCGGGCAATTTTGATTAGTCTTGCATCTTCTCTAGTGTTTCATGGTGATTCAGGAAAATGTAAGGAGATATAGCTTCAGCTTTCCAGAAGCTTCCTTTGCAAGGCAGCCTTGCACAGGACAGCTATAGAAAAGCTCCTTATACTCCAGCCCTCCTTCCCTTCCTAAGTTCTGTGCAGGGGTGAGGTACAGATGCAGCTCAGCATTTGCTTTTTGGAGACAATCCTACACTTGAGACTTTTATCTAACTCACCTGATTTGCCCTTACCCCAGAGTGAGAGTAAATCACTCCATGGGACTGATGTAAGCAAGCAGTAGGACAAGCCTGGTGTGGGGGAATATGTTTGTTGGCACATTCCATCCACCCAGTTATCCACAGATGCCTAACGAGACCCAAGAAGGCAGCCACAGCCCAGGCAGCTCAGACCTCATCTGTAATTGCTTCTTGTGCAACAAGCTGCAATCATATGAGAGCTACAGACATTAAGACTATTGCCCCACCAGGAGCATAAGCAAGATGAGAGACCTCCCTGACACAATTTTAGTCCAGATCATCTCAGGAACCCTGTGTGCTATTAGAATCAGAATTCATGGGCGAAATCCTGAAGGCTTTGCTCAGTATTTTTCTGGAATTGAAAAGTGTTTGTGTAGGCTGTGCAGAAGCCTTACCTGGCTAAATGCTCTGAGACCAGGAGCCCTGCTTTCCCTCAGCAGATATCCAGCACTACAAAAACTTGCTTTGTTTTACAAAGCACAGGAAAGGGATTCTCTGCCCTGAGGAATCCACAGTATAGGAGATGTCAGTATGAGGATGGGCATCAGTCTTGTAGTGGATTAGTCTCCATTAACCTTTAGGTCTTTCAGATTTTTGCTATATTAGAAACAAATAAACTCCAATGTATTGTGAATCCCTTTGGAAACCTAAGGTAGCAGACCACTCTTGCATGTTTCCCAGTGAGAGTTGACAAGAGCAGTGGCTGGGCAGCTTCAGAGGAGTTTTTGTTTGTTCATAACATTATGGCAGGTGCTGACCAGGGGTACATTTCTCAGCCCTACCAGGAAAATGGGGAGAGAGCTGGGGAAAATCGGGCATCTGAGTCCTTGCATTGAAGCAGGTGATTAAGCACTACACACTGTAGCACTGTGTATATTGTGTGTATGTTCTGAACCCAGTGAAGGCAAGGGGTTCTGTGGCATTGGGTACAGACAGCCTATAGTAGGTTGGGGCCATTGTTTCCTACAGAACACAGCAAGAGGTCACAAAGAAAGATGCCTCTCCTCTTCAGTATTCATCATTAGGGCTGAGGCTCTTTCAAGGATTCCCTGCCCTCCAATCTCTGACAGACTGAGGTCAAATGAGAACACAAATCTCACTGATAAGGTTGTAAAATACACCAACTGCATGTCAGATATGATTAAAAAGGAAGATAATAGTGATATGATAGTTCATGGGAAGGAGATTGCTGAATCAGTTGTAAAAGTGGACAATATGTTAAAGTAAGCAGCAGAGCCCAAGCAGAGTGAAAAAGTTTACACTGCACAGCAAAAGTAAAATCTGAGTGCTAGTGCAGGAAGCTTTACTATGAGCACATAGTAAATTGTTCCCCAATCACTATGGGAAATATCTTCAGGGAAATCACCCTCTTGTGACATCCAAATGGTTTTGGGATAACTTCTAGAGGTACCTGTGATTTGACGACATTAATATGTTGCTTTAGATTCCCTGGTACACTGATTTTCAGGCTGGACATCTATCTAGCTGAAATGTCTCTGGGTGGTGGTGATGTGTCTCCTTAAAGAAATTAGTACTTTAACACTGTCTGTGCAGCAGCAGGGATATAGCAAGGAGAGGAACTCCCCATGCACACCCCATTAGCAGGATCACAAGGACAACTTTCCTATTCCTTATTACATCAGTTGCTGTGGCATATATGCCCCAGGTCACCAGGAATGGCCATACAACCCTTGCCACTCAGATTACAACCATACACATATTTGCACAAGAAAAGGCTGGAGATTGAGGTGGAGCAGGAAGGAAAAAGCTGGGTAGAGAGTTGGTGGAGAGCAGCACAGGTGTCACAGTGCCCTTTCAGCCACCCCAAAGCACCTCAGCAGAACTGAAAGGTGATGTGGTACAGGTGAAGAGGACTTTGTCTGTACCTCAGAAGAAAGCAAGGCACAAGGAAGAGCTCTCACCTTCCTGGCTCATGGTTTCTTGCTTATGTCATTTCTGAAACAGAGACCCCACAGGAAGCTTCAGATACACAACAGGCCACTTCACCCTAATCTCAGCCTCATTTATTGCCTTGTGTTCCAGTTTATTATTAGGGAAAAGTTGGAGCAGGCAGAATCCTGCCCCTCAGCCTGGCACACCCTTGGGCCCCCTCTGATACTGTGGCCATCCACAGGGACACTGTGCCCTGGGGCACTCTCTTGGCACGCCCTGCCTTTCCTTTCCCAGTCACACAGGGACCCTCCTTGTCCCCAGACACCCATGGGTCCCCACTGAGCCAGAGCTCCCACCTTGGCCAAGCTGAAGGAATGCAGCAGAGAATGCAAAAGCTCTGCACCCGTGAGAGGGTGTTTCTGTGTAAACTGTCAGTGTACCAGCTAGTACTGACACACAACCCTGGCACAAAGGCACCCAGCTGTAACCTTCACACAGCATAACTCCAGACAAGACTAAGCTGATGGTGGGAGCTGAGGCCATGACAAGGGAACAGGTTCCTGGCCACCAACAGCAGAAATTTGGGTTAATCTTTCATATCAACAAATCTTCCTTGTAAATTTAAAACTCCCTCTCATCTTTCTGCCTTCATACTCTACACCAAACATGCTTTACCTACTGGTGACTTACTGGTAGAGAATCAGATGAAATAACCATTTTTCTTGCACTGTCACAAAACCCCATTTTGGGGTAACTGCATGTGTGGAATTTTCCAGGTGGTTGTGATAAGCAGTCCATGTGAACAGAAAAAATAAACAGTATGGCTTTTAGATGCTACTCAAATTGCCCTGGATTGTTTCCGCAACACCTGCACCGGCCCTTAACCAGAGCCTCTGGCTGCCTCCAAGTGAAACAGGGCATTTGATGCTATCACGACAACCAGATGCCAAGCAGAGAATTTAGAAAGTGTCAGCAAACAATACTGGAGTTGTTGGGATATTTAAAAGTGTCTCGAGCAGCTGTAGCCAGCTAGAGTACATAAAAGGGAATAGCAATTGATCTAACACACACAAACGGAGGGAACAGGTGACTAAATGTCATGTTTCTGGCTTGCACCTGAAACCCAGGTAACAGATTTCCAGTTCCTTGCCAGACATGGTAGAAAAAAATGTGCAGTGATGTACTGCAGTGGCTGTGGAGTCAGATAACTCCAAGAAGAGGGGTTGTTTTCTCTAAACTATAGACAAATGAAAAGTATAGAAGTCCAGCTTCCTCCTATTGTTAATTTAATTTTCACATTTAGCTGAGTTATTTCTAATTTGTGGTGTGTTGTATAAATCCCTCTTACCTGATATCAGATTTTTACAGATTCTTCCATCTACTCCTGCTCTTCTTAAAGCCAACAGAAGTTTTGTTGATAGTCAGGAGAACTAGCTCCGGTGCAGATCCTGGCCATGAGAACCAGTGTACAGGCATCAGAAAGGTGAAGGCATGTACATGGAAAAGCTGAGTACCTCCCTCCACACGTGTTTTAGCAAAAGGCACAGAAAGGGCATTTTTAGAGGGCAGTCCTGTGTCTGAGTTTGGCAGGGATGCTGTGCTTGCTGGTTGAACCAAATGCCCTCAGATGATGTGTACAGCACTATATATGCCCAGGGTAGAGAAAAAGGGCTAGAAGGGGCTCCTGGGATCATCAAACTGAGCTCTTGGCTGCCACAAACACTGCATCTTAATTCCCAGAATGAATTTTCAGACAGGACAAGAGGGGATATTCTCACCTTCTCCTTGCACCCCAGCCCCATGACACTGCATACCACATGGTGGCCAGGCTGTTCAGCCCCCATGCCTGTGTGTGAGAGCTGCTTTCTCACTGTGCATCTGCCTGTCAGAGCATCTGAGGTTATCATGTGTCCCTGAAAAGCCTTTGAGTGGCCTGGCAGTCTTGTTCCCCAGCCTTAAGCACTGAGCTATACAAGGGAAGAAGGCCATACACCTTATTGCTCCTGCAGCTCCATCAGTTGGTCTTGGTCTGCCTCCTGACCCCTTCCAAAACACCTCAGCTGACAGTTTCCTAGACTAGACCCCCTTCATGTGTTTCACAGCCTGCCCCACACCAAGGACTCTGTCCTCCCTCATCTCCTCTCTGCCACACATCCGAGCCTTTCTGTCCTCTGCATCCCTGCTCGCTTGCATGGTCACCTGCACACTCCTTTCCAGAAATCTGCACTTCCAGACTTCTGCCCTCCCCATCCTTGATGAGCATTTGGATGCAGCACCAGCTCCACAGCCCACAAGTGATCCAAAAAAGACATAAGGAGAGCAAACCCTGTGACACTGATACCTACACCTCCCTCTCTTTGCTTTCACTGTCAAATGGGACTCAAAGGTACCAGAAAGGTGCAGGCATGGGATATCATCCAGCTACAGCTCACATCTCTTCTGTGAATTACAAGCAGGAAAACTTACAGGGTGGTTGTGGCCAGTTCCCAAAAACAGCCTTGGTGTTTTTCTTCAGCTGGTGCTGCACCTCAGGTAGTCCTTGGAGGCTGGACCTGAGGCAGCACGCAGCAGCTTGGGGACTGCTCTGTGCACGGGCATGAATTCAAAGGTCACAAGAAATGCAGAAGCTCTTGGAGTCACGCACAAAGGCTGGCTGTGCCAGATGAGCTGGGAACACCTTGCAGAGCAGACACCAGAGCCACATAGCCCATGGAAAAAAATCGGCCCAAAGGCTTGAAAGGAGACAAATTTCTTACAAATCATACTTCTCTTGCAATACCAACAAATTGTGCTCAAGAAATATACTTCTTCTTTTAGAAAAATTCACCTGACTTGCTCCTTCTTTTGAGAAATGTTTCTAAGCCCAAAGTGAATGGAAACAGATGGGAATATGTCAGAGGCTGTGAAAAACTGGATAATCTTTACGGGAAATGGCAGCCCCAAAGAAATACACCCAAGATTGACTTTGAAACTTAATGATGGTTAGAAATGATGTCAAAGGGGATGACTTTCATGAAATATCCAGCCAGCTCACCTGCTCTGTAGCTCTCAGTGCTCCTGCTACCTTCTGAAGTGCTGGCACTCCTGATTCTCCCTGCCTGGCTACCAAAACCTCTGTTGCTTGTCTTAGGATACAGCCTAGGATTTTTGTTTTATCATTCAGTAGTGCAATGACAATGTAATATTTAAGAGGCATATGAAATTAAATGTGGTCTCAAACTAGGTCTCCTCGTGAGTGGTGCACAAGGTGCATTATTCATTTTCATATTTAATTCATTCCAAAACTCCATTTGTGGATCCTGTTGATGTGTGCTGGCCTGAAGAAGCCCAGAATCAGTGCTTCTCACCACAGAATGTATGGGGACCCACACCACATCTTGTAAAGCTCCCTTCTACGTCTTGGGTGTCTTGAACATAACTAGAGAAGTTCATATCTGGATCCAGATGGCTCAGTGGCTTGGGCTGAGATCTGCAGTTAAAGGTGGCTTGCTGCTCTCTGGGCTCATTTTTCAGAACTTCTGAGCATCAAACGCAGCTTCAGGAGCTAAGCTTTGAAATTATAGCTATTATTTGGTGATGGATACTGTGAAAAATTAGGTATATCTCAAACTGTGTCCCCCAAGTTTTTTAATTTTTCACTTTAATCTATCTCAGTCTTGCTAAATCAAAACTACCCTGCCTTAGTCTAGCTCAGTTTGCCATCAGCTATGGACATCACCCCCACAGAAGAGTGGAAACAACCATTTCTTCCCAGCAGCAGTGTTTGAACAGCATGCAGCAACCAGGATGTAAACAGGGGAACAGCCAGGGGAAAACCAATTTTGCATCACTGCCCAATAAGTTAGAACCACATATTTCAAACACTGGATGAGGTGATGAAATAGCTAAAACCAGAATGTATGATCAGGTAATTAGCAGTATGCAAAGTGACTGAATTAAAATCGCAAAGGACTCCCTGGTCCTGGTCTTTCCAATCTCTGTCTCCTTGAGTTTTCAGCCTTAATGTTCTTTGAACACAGGTTTTGAGTTATAGATTAATATTTGTGTGTGATTCTGTGATTTATATTACATGATTACCCTCATTTCCCCCTCAAGACAAGCTGCACCAGTACAGGCATAGCATCTGATTCACAAAGTTAACAATCTAAGGAGACTAGTATAGGAGGAAGGGAATACAGGAGAAATAAAGCTTATGTATGCACACACACATACACAAGAGTGCATCTCTATATTTACGTTACACATGTACTGATTCAAATACTCAGCATTTCTAATATATGTATATCCATAGAGTAGT
>VZUA01061514.1:1196-19488 GCA_013401035.1 Horornis vulcanius | reverse complement strand
AAATTTATCACCAGCTTCAGCCAGAGCAAATACAGAACTGAAATCAAGCCCTACACTGGGTTAGAACTGCCCAAAGACTGAGCTGAAAAGGAAGCCTGTGAAAGGGGACATCCCAGCTGGCCCAGCCCACTTTGACAGGGACTTGCATCAATGCTTTTGGATGACATTCAAGCCATCCTAAAACCCCCATCACTAAAATAAACACCCACATGTGGCACTGGAACCCTCAGACACCTCTCCACCAACACAGGAATGTCTTGGTAAATCTCAAGGTCGGTATTTGCACAGAGCATGAGCTGCCTCACTGGAAAGAGGCTTCTAAACAAATCCTTAGTTAAAATAATCCTTGTGAGACAGACTGCAGCCACCTACCTCATCCACATTCTCAAAGGCATTGATGATGTCGTATGGTAAACAGGACAGAAGGTCAATCACAAACCAGGTCTTCAGGTAGTTCATCCGTATCAGCTTGGGATCAGAGATCACCTCTCCCCCAGGGCCAACAAAGGTGGTGTGAAAGTTCAAAACAATGTCAACCAGAAAAATAACATCCACCACGCTGTCCAGCACCAGCCAGGCAATGTTGTTCTGCTTTGTCTTGAAGGACACGTTGTATGGAACCATGATTGCTGTGTAGAAGGTGAGAATTAAGATGACCCAGTCCCAGGTGGTTTTAAAAGCACAATAGTGGAGTATAATGTGTGGTGGGGTCTTTGGAGCTTCTTGCTTGTACTGAGGAAGAATATCAGATCCCAGCTGGAGAACCTGTGAGAGGCAGAGAGGCAAATGTTATTATTTTTGGTGGATGGGATCCAATGAGGGGTCTTAGAGATTTTTGTCAGGGACAGCAGAGACAGGACTGTGCTTGTTGGACATTGCAAGACAATCCACAGTTACTAAATAATCTGATTTATTTAGGATGTGTGGAGGCAGCTGTCACTAAGTCAATGGGAGCAGGATGGCATCTGAGGATATTCCTGCAAAAAGGGAGGTCTTTGCAGATGGACTGAGGGGAAACCATGCCAACAGCAAGGGAAGAGAAGCTTCATAAAGAGGTTTTGGGTTTTGCCATGCCAGCTTATGCTTTGCAGTTATGAACATAGAATCAGAGAATGGTTTACATTGGAAGGGACCTAAAAGATGATCTCCAACCCTCCTGCCATAGACAGGGAATCTTCCACTAGATCAGGTTGCTCCAAGCCCTACACAACCTGGCCTTGAAAACTTTCAGGGATGGGGCAGCCTCAGCTTCCCTGGCAACCTGTTCCAGTGCCTCACCACCCTCACAGTAAGGAGTTTCTCCCTAACACAGATCTAATCATGAACATCCATTCAGATTTGTAATAGTTACAAGACTAATTCTTTGTGCCTGACCTCTCTTTTAAATCACTGCTGAGCCAGAGCAACACCCTCTCAAAGGTGCAGCAGACCCAGCCTTGCTGGCCAACCTCCTAAAATGAGGCATTGTGTTCACAAGTTCTGCCTAAAACCCTGCCAATATCACTAGTGGGTTCTCTTATTTCCTGTAATTNTTTTTTTTTTTTTTTTTTGCATAGGACTATAATCTCCTTCGTGCCCACTGTTGTAAAACTGTGGAACTGGAAACACTGCAAAAACCAAGCCAAATTCACTTAAGGCATTCCCAGCTAATCTAATTACTTCTTATCTCAGTCCAACACAAGAAACAAAGGCACAAAGGAATGTACACGAGGCAATTTATTGCACTGACAACTGAAAGATCCATTTGGGGATACATTTGGGGATCTGAAGTCCATATGGGATAAAATAAATAATTACAGCAACTTTTAAACTCATTTCAGCCCTACACCTGTCCCATACTGGGGCTGATGCACTATATTTCCAGGGACAGTTGGATGGAAAACAGCAGCCTCAGCTGTGTAAAACTGATCAAACACAGGATAGTTCCTCAATGGAGAGGAGTAAATTGTTCTGAATAAACTGCATAATAACTAAGAATATGAACTCAAGAACCACAGATAGGGATTCTCCATTAATTCTTTTCAGTCTTGTCTTTTAGATGTTTTTTAAGAGAAAGCTGTTACTGAGATCAGACAGTAAAAGTCTGGCTCTGCAGAAAATCAGTTCTCCAGGAATCACCAAGGGACAATAAAAGCAGCCTTCCTCATTCTGTGATGGGGGATGTGGCTTCCCAAGATGTCAAATCTGGACCAATGTCAGGCTGAAGGGATGCAAACCTGCTTCTGCCTACCTGTTCCCACCCTCCCTAAGGTCATATTTAGCAATCACAACCCGTAAGGAAAGTCAGTTGAGCTGACACAATGAAAAAACTAGCTTGTTACATTAATCAGCCATTTGTTTTCTACAGAGTCAGGTGAATTGCACAGAATTATGCCATGGCCAGAAAAGCACTGGTCCCATTGTACAGGCAGCAGAGACCTCCAGGAGCCTGTGGCTGCTCCCTTTGCCAACAGCCCCTGTCACAGCAGCTCCAGGGTAACAAAAAACCCTCTGTGGAGTGCTGTGGTCCCAATGGCACCTGTCAGAGACAACCACAGACCCCAAACCCCTGGTGAGACCTATAAAAACATCACACTCCAGGTGTCCCAGCACCCAGGACACTCACTATCAGCACTTCCATGCTCCTATAACCACTGCAGCACACTGAACTTGACAGTGGGTCCATGGGGTTTTCCCTGGAATTACAGCAGCCATCAACATAATCATTTTCTCACAGCAGCCTTGTTAAAATTTCTTTCAAAGCAAAAATTTTCACCTGCACTTAACACACCATTTTGGCTTTGCCTCGTAATTTGGTTGTTATCTGCAGATATCTCTTTGGACACATCAGTGTCCAATACTTCACTGATAAATCAGCACTGGCACTTCTTTCACTGGTTTCTTCAGGCCTGTTTGTTCCCTGCCTTGTTCATTGGGGCAGGAGCTGGAAAAATAAGCTACCTAGGGCTCAAGCAGAATGCTATTAACATATGCTTGATGGTTCCCTGTGTCTCTGGTGGTGGAGTGCTTGGGAGCTCCCACGATACTGTAAAAGCATAATTATTATTCTTAACATAATATCATGCTGAGTTTGACATGCTGAGTGGGTGGCAAGTGGCTGTGGAGACCACTGAACTATAATGATTATTTCTTCTGTGCTGCATGGATTTTTAATTTTAAATCACCAAAGAATACACGGTATCTTGATAGTCAGCTGCATTTACCACAGGCTGTCTGAATTATTCCTGTGTACAGCTAATGAAAATGGCTGGTAACTGTGAAGTCTGATAAGGTGAGCAGCACATTCTGCAAGGGATGGGCTATGAAGATAATGCTCTTCCTCAGATACAGAAATATGGAAAATGGGGCCTGTACAGCAATGGTGAACCTCCCCTCAGACTTTCCTCACAGCACTTTGCCCACAAAGCACTTTCCAGCCATGAACTACTTTTAAAAGAGGAGATTGCACACTCTGCAAGGAACAATTCCTGAGTACAAGCTTATCCCACCTATTTCTGAGCACACCTACTCCCTTACCTGTGGTTTTGCTGCTGCCTGATCTAAATTTTCCCTGCTGTGACCTAATGCAATTTCTTTTTCCTCTAGCTATAGTGGTCCTGGTGAACAATTTCTTCCCTCATTCCATGCAGCTGCTTTGGACTCTTTTGAATATTATTACCATATCTTCTCCAGCCTTCCCTTCCCCCGACTAAACCAAGAATGGATATAATTCTATTTAGAGGACACTGAAATGTCATTAATTTGAAAAGTGTGAGGTGTCAGTAATCCAGCATTTTTTCAAGCTATTGGTATCATTCAAGGGAAAACACAACACTACTAACACTTGAAAACTCTGGGTTTTTATTCTCATAATTTAATTTTAGTGTTTAATTGTCAAATTTCACTATAACCAGAGAGGTAATGAAACCAAAAAATCAAACATTGAAAGCCACTATCAGTTCTACAGGACAAGATCTCTGGCACAAGGGCTGTCTTTTTTAGTAGCTCATGTATTTTGACCCATTTATTTTTCATTACCAGTGGACATGAAGATGAAAGCAGTACTTCTGTTTCATCAGTTAACCTGAAGGTATTCACTTGTTGCACCACCTGTACTCTTAAGGAGATATTTCCAACCTGCCAAAGAGTTCATTTCACCGGTTCTGAAGATAAAAGTGATGAGGGAAATTGTGTAGGAATGGCTTTGCAAGAAAGTCAAGATCAGGTTATATATGCAGTGCATGGGGACCCAGACAGGGATGCCTCCAAAGAGGCTTCTCAAGCAATCCCATTTTCCTGGGATTCAAGGGACTCCAGGACATCAATCCTGGTTCCGTGTCACTGTGAGACAGTACAGCAAAGAAACATCCTGTGCACACCAAGTTAAAACAATCAGGAAGCTGAGGACTGTGTGCACAGAAATAGGGTCATTTAAGTAAAAGTGACCTACAGAAAGTGCTTTTATGACCTGTCCTAAAAACGTGGGCGTGCCACGTGGTGCTGCTTTATGACGAGTAGGGGCGAGGCTGAAAAAATCAGAGCTGGGAAATATTTTCCTTGGAGAATATCCTTCAGCAATGGGGATTGGGGTGGGTTTTCTTCCCCCCCCTTGCCCCAGGAAGGGAGCAGGCTGGTGTCCACCCCCCTTACCTCGGCCAAGCGGGAGTGCTTGTGCACCACCTCAGCCTTGTTCATGGGCGTCAGCTGCTGCAGGACGCTCCGGCTGTTGGTCAGCGCCCGCGTCAGCCGGGCAAACTTGGTCCAGCCTGCAGGAAAAGAAGGAAACCAGGTCAGAAATCGCCTCAAAACCACTCAGACCTCATCCAGTGCTAGTAAATCACCTTTCTGCTCGATGATATTCAGTCTCAGCCCTGAATGGTTTCTCTAAATTGCCGCACAGAGCAGCTTCAGGCTTCACACCTAAAGACCTTGCAAAAGAGGAAAAATGCTGCTGCTTCAAGGCAACACAGGTAAGTGTGAACGGAATCAACACTGTCTTTCTTCTGCCTTCTGGAAACATTGTGTTAGAAGGATGATATCCTGTTTTCAGCCTTCTGGGGACATGCTCTGCTGCTGAAGTCTGATTCTAAGCCACTGAAGTTCATGCAAAGGCTTCCCAAGTCTGCAAATCCTGCTGAGGGAAAATCCTTCCCAGCTACAGAAAGGCTCCTGCAGATTTGGGACCACTGGAGCAGTCACAGAAGTCTGATCCTTAAGTCTTTACTGGTTTTTTTCCCCAAGTAAACTTCAAGGAAAAAACAAACTGGAAAAAAAAAATTTAAAAGACTGCACCAGCAGCAATGCTTCAAACTAAAAAAAACAAACAAACAAAAAAAAATTTAAGCATTTAAAGTCAGATTAAGAACTTGATTTTAAATGGCATTAAGAAATACATTTAGCTATTACAGCAATGATAAACAGCTGCTTTAATTGCAGCCTGGGACCCACACACTGAGCTGCCCCTGAGGAACATTTTCCTGCAGCAGCTGGCAAGGAGCAGTTTGTTCCTGACAGCAGCACCAACCCAGGAACACGTCAGCAAGTCATTCCTGCTGGAAAAACACCCCAGTGCTTGTGATGGTGTGCATGCATCAGTGGATGGGATAGATGGGTGCAGGAAAGAAAACACCAGGATTTTCAGCAGTGTAGCACCTCAGTACTGAGCAGAAAAATTGAAAATCCAAGTATTGTTAGGAAAGAAAAATATTACCAAGGACCATTCCATTACCATGGAAGGAGAAGCTGAACTTTAGTTTAGCCAGGTATAATGTCATTTTCTTAACCAGACAGTTATGGATAAAACATCAAACAAGTTATAGACAGGAAAAGGGTTCAGGAGAAGGTTTAACTTTCATTTAATTTGAATGCTGAGTAGGTGAAAATTAGAGAAAATATTCATATCTCACAAAGGAAACATAGCATTTCTATGTTAGAATTATCACAGAATGGGTTGGGTTGGAAGGGACCCTAAAGATCATCTCATTCTAACCCCCTGCCATGGACAGGGACACCTTCTACCATCCCAGGTTGCTCAGAGCCCCATCCAGCCTGGCCTTGAACACTCCCAGGGATGAGGCAGCCACAGCTTCTCTGGGCACCCTGTGCCAGTGCTAGGCTTATTTCAAAATGCCTT
Source organism: Horornis vulcanius (assembly GCA_013401035.1). Taxonomy (NCBI): domain Eukaryota; kingdom Metazoa; phylum Chordata; class Aves; order Passeriformes; family Scotocercidae; genus Horornis; species Horornis vulcanius. The sequence goes on along the minus strand of VZUA01061514.1, from coordinate 13,376 downwards.
CTTTTCTGATAGGAGTCAGGGACTTGGAATGTAAAGGGAAGCCCTGAGGGAGATGAAGTAACAAGCAGGAACAGAAAATAAAGTAAAACTTCAAGAAAAAAATGATGTACAAACTTGGTTTTGCCATTTACCCCATACATATCACACTCACACAAATCTAAATCCATTGTTCATCATTTAACAATCACAACAGCTTAAAATATCATGACATGCCACCAGCACTGCACAAACATTTGTGTCTGGCTATTTATACCTGACCTCAAAAATGCACATAAAAAATTCACTGGGGAAAGATAAAAAATAGAAGCATTTTATTAACTTTTCAAATGTAAACTTTAAATGTGAGCTTTGGATTGTCTCATGCTTCTGGAGCTTATAGGGACATTCAATTAGGAATATGCACTTTCTCTATTAAACAAGGTCAAGGCTGACTACAGTGATCTATGAACTATTAATTTCTAGAAAAAAAAAAATCCTTTCACTTTTCCCTTTCCTAATTGTCTATAAAACTGCAGGGAGGAGACAGCTTTAAGACAGAAGTCAGAACTGTCCATCTTTCTAAACCAGCAATTTCAAAGACCAAGTGATCCTGGTAACAGCATTGTGACAGCTCTGCCCCAGCATTTCTAGTAATTGCTGGAGGCCACACTGCACCCAGGTGATTTATTTTGAGTCACTGCAAACACACAGCAAGAACCAGGGGAAAAGAGCAGCTCTCCTCCAGGAAAGTGTTCACCCACTTCCAGATCTGGGCAGGTACTCAGTCATGGTCCTCTTCCCCCGGAAAAATATTTCCCTGTGTCACATAAGGACAAATATGGGACAGTCCCCAATCTTTATTTTGTCTTCCTGCCTCACAGCTGATAGGAGAGTGATGGAAAAGTGCTCAGCAAAAGCAAAACCACCACAGACAAACTGCTGGATATGGCTCCAGCCACTCTTGCTCGTCACCTCTCAGCGTTGTCAGCTACTCCAGCTCCTGACAGGAAGGTGAGGAGGTCCAGCAGGGAGAAGTGCAAAGCCCTGTACCTAAGGAGGTACAACCCCGTGCACCAATCCATGCTGGAAAGTGGTTTGGCAGAAAATCACAGAATGACAAGGTTGGAAGAGACCTCCAAGGTCATCGAGTCCAACCCAGCTCTAACACCTCAACTAAACCATGGCACCCAGTGCCACATCCAGTCTTTGTTTAAACACGTCCAGGGATGGTGGCTCCACCACCTCCTCAGGCAGACCATTCCAGCACTTCATCACTCCTCCTCTTCTTAATATCCAGCCTATACTTCCCTTGGCACAGTTTGAGACTGTGTCCTCTCGTTCTGTCAGTGCTGCCTGGAGAATGAGACCAACCCCCACCTGACCAGAGCCCCTTTCAAGGAGTTGTGGGGAGTGATAAGGTCATAAATGGTTTGGGGATTCCCAGAGGACTGAGCTGGACGTGTCCATGATGGGAATCCATGGCTGAATGAGAGACAGAACTGCCAGCAGGTCCTGGAAGGTGATCCCTCCCATCTCCTCCTCACTGGTGAGGCCAGGTCCTGCAGTACTCTGTCCAGTTAGAGGAGGATTTGGGGAAGAGTCAGAGGTGGGTAATGAAAGGAGTTGGTTTCATGTACTCTCTAGAAATCCTTTGTCATGGTGCTTTGCAGGCTGAGAGATCCTACTCATAAAAACATGGGGGTTAAAATACCTGTCTTATAAAAGCAGAACTGGTAAGAAATCCCTTGTCACTGATTTAGGTAAGAAAAGCCTCTGTCCTGCAATAACCACAAATGCAGAATTCCTGGGGAAGCTAGGGAAGATGGAGCAGTAAGCTGCATACCAGACAACAGCAATCCTTTTGCTATAAAAAAAGGAAAAACTACAATTTTTTTCAAATCCTTCTTTACCACCATGTGGGATCAACAATGTCATGTAAAAGAAAGAAACCACACCTTTTAGCATCCAAGGTCACCACTCTGCTCATCTGCTCTGACCTCTTCTTTTCACAGGACAAGCCTTTTCATTGTGTCCTTTTTCCACCAAGACCAAAGCTTTGCTTTGCACCAGAGCAGACCTTCTGCAAAACCCTTCCAGCCTCATTTAGAGACTCCACATTTTCACATTTCTTTCAGCCCATGAAAGAAGCCCATGGTTCTGGATATTGGAAGCACAAAATACACCAACATGACTTTTTTCTCCAATTCAGCACCAAGTTCAGCATTATTTTACCTGCTCCAATCTATCCATCTGCAATTGTGTGAAAGTAGTACCAGGTTCTTTTGTCTTCTATTTACAACCCAAGAGAATTAAAAACACAGCAACAGCAAGATGCTGGGTTATGAGTGGGAAGGTGAAAATGTATACAGGCTGCCTTGTGTCTGAAATAATCTGCACAGGGTACATTTCTCTCTTTCTTGACCTTGTTGTAGACTAGACAAGTTCAGAATTATATTTAAAACCAACGTGTATGTTTAAATAGAAAATTTGCATAGCTGCCTACTGCTGTCAATGTTTCTTCAAACGATTCTCTCCTTTCTTTTCCTCTATAGACAGACACTTGAAAAGAATGGTAATTTTATCCCAAGTATTAGTGACCGCCTGTCCTCACAGATATTTTCAGTCTTCAAGGAGTAAAGGAGATGCACAAATAGCTGGTGCAAGAGGGGCAGAAACAAAAATGTACTCGTGAGGAAATGCAACATTTTGATGCTCTCTTCAGCTCAGCTGGATTGCATCTTTTGTCCACAGCACTGTCTGAAAAATAGCACCCTGGACTTGGACCATGACACTCAGATTCTTGTGGAAAAAAGCACCATAATCAGATCACACACCAGATCAGGCCAGTAGTTGCTTCTCCTTACAAGCAGTTAAACTGGGTGTTTCACACAGAGATGTGAGCCACCTTGAATGGAAAATTCTGGAATAGCATATAAAGAAAATTATTGTTCCTCTGGTTCTCTTTAATTACTTTCTTATCCAGAGACAAAATAAGAAGTATTTGTTCCCCTGCTTTAAAAAACCCCTCATGATCTGCATTCATTCTCAGGATCCAAAGCAATGATCTCATAAACAGGAACCTAGCAAAATATTTACCTGTTTCTATCCATTATTCAAAGTAAAATTACTGCATTCTCAGTAAAATGGGGGTTGAACAGTTACAAGGACAGGACATGAAGAAGGCAAGCATGTGACAGAAATGGGCTGAAGTAGCCTCTGCCTTGGCCCAGCTGCAATGCTGCCCTTCCAAGCAGGCAACTTCCTTCTTCCTCCATGTATTTTAGACAAAATTAAATATTTTACATCCACTATTCTCAATGTCTCTTGCCCTAAACAGGACAATTTGACAGCCTCTAACTGTGGGTCTAACTGACAGAGACGACTTTGTGACGTCCTTCACACAACAGCTGAACCAGAGGTTTCTCTGAAGAGAAATAAAAACCAGGAATACCAAAATACTTTTTAAAAAGGGTTTTTTTCTAAACCTTAGATGCTGTGACACTGGTTGAAGTTGTTGATGTTGTGACAGGATGGCTGGGGGAGTGCAGGAGCATGGGGGGAGGCAGACAATAGTCAGGTGAAGCAGACAGAGCATCCAAACACCTCCTCAGAGGAGGAAAAGCTTTCCAGAAGGGTCTGAGGAGCTCATTTAACCACTCAGTGGTGTATGAATGCATGGATTCACACACCAGTACAGAAACCACACGGTGCCTGAGGGGGAAATGGTATTTCAAGGTTAGAACTCAATCCTTTTGTCCCTCCACCACCAGAAAGTCCAAACTTTCCCACTCATAACAGCACATGCCTTTCCATCAGGACTCCTCCAACAAGAGCAGTATTATGCCCACACATCTTTGTCCCTGAGATCCCAAATCCATCCTTCTGCTTCACACTGGACAGCTGGGATGGGCACAGCTCTGTGGCAGCAGCTCTCCACAGACCTCCCCTCCACTGCCACACTTGCTGCTTTCCCTGGGTGCAAAATCCCTTCCAGACTCATTTAGAGAGTTCACATTTTCACATTTCTGCCACCTGCACCTTGGCACTGCCACAGGGACCTCTCTGTGCCCTTCTGGGTCACCAGTCCTGCCCAGCAACACACCCTGCAGATGGGTGCAGCACACAAACACCCCCACCCACCTCCAGCACCCCTCCTCATCTCTGCTGCCTTCCCCAGGTGAGGAGAAACACCAGCCAGGCCCAAGATGTTGTTGCAGAGCATAAAAAGAAGCAGAACAAAATCTGTCCAAAGAAAGTGCAGCAAGGGAGGATTCCCCAAGCAGAAGCGTTGCTGGTATGGATGAGACAGAATCATGGAATCATTTAGGTTGGAAAAGACATCTAAGACTCTATCCTGAAGGTTATGTGGAGACAAAACCTTGGAATCAGAAGGATTTCCAAGCTCACGAATCTCACAAAACAGAAAATATTTTCAAATATAACTAAATGGGATAAATATTCTAAAGTGATAAAACCTTTAGAACTCTCACCCTAATTTAATTAGGAGTTGAAATTTGCAGTCTCCCTGACTGGGTTTGTGTACAGTCCCAAATGCAGACCTAACCACCCAGCTAGCAGCCACACTGAAAAAAAAAGATATTTAGTTCGTAAACTATATTACGTTATTTTAAAGCTGAATTCATACATCAGAGTTTATGAAGAGTTTAAAATCTCAAGGTGGAATGTTAATGTCCTTTATGGTGCACTTGCTCTGAGAAACCTAGACATGACTAGTTCCCCCTAATAAAGCATTAGTGTAATTCTACTGGGTTGCAATTAACCTTTTTGTCAGGGTTTGTCTGGTCTTAAATAATGATGACTTTTAAACCAGTAAAACAGGGAATTATCCCCTACCTTACACTGCAGGGAATACACTTGGGTCAAGAGCTATATTCTGTGTGGAAAAAAAACTGCAGAGGACAATTCCAGCAGTGCTCGTGTTGATTCCTGCCTGCAGGAGCACAGGGAACAGATCCCAACCATGGCAAGCTTGTTCTGATCTCATTGGGAAGCACAAAACAGTTAACACGCAGAATTCCTAAATAATATATCATCTTTGACTTACCCACAAGAGCAAAGAGCCAGCAATGCTCAGAGTTAGGAAGTGTGGAATTCAATTGGTAACACGGATCATCCTTTGACATAAATAGTCAGCATGTATAAATCCCAACTATTTCTAGACTTTCAAGCAGTAAAATCATGACAATGGCTGGCTGTTTGCTCTTTACTGCAGGCAAAGAATGTCTGAAAGAGCTCCCTGTCTCTTTGAAAAATTTAAAAATCCCAGTATTGGGTTTTTAGAGAGACAGAGGAATAAACAGGATTTCTGAATAAACAGATTAAGAGTCAAACAATGTTCAACCATTCCCATGGTGCAGTAAAAATATTTCTGGACTTAGAGTCTATTAAAATGAAATTCAAAATAACGGGATAAATTTTCAGAATTTAAACTGTGTGTGTTCCACTGCCTGAAAACGCACTGCACTCCTGGGATAATTTTTACATCCAACCTCCCTTCTTGCTCAGTGTTGTCTTCCCAGTTACCATCCACCCACTGCAGCTGCTGGGGAGCTCAATATGGATGAAGAACTAATGGGTAATCTTGGGCATATCACTTTACCTCTCTGAGCTTCAGTTTCTCCTCCTTCAAATGAAGATAATGCTAATTACCTAATTTGCAAGCCATTTTGAGATCTACTGATAAGAAGAGCTAAGATTTATATAACTCTAGACTACACTAGGCATACATTTTAAAATTACAAGATAGTTTTAAATTTAATTCTTAAATAGCGTTAAATGTACAGTGCCCAACTTCTTACATTTCACTTTTCTGCAAATAAGGCTAAACTTTATACACAAACACAGGGCCACTGGGGAATTACTTCCCAGAAGTGTATGAAAAACAGGTGCAAATCTGGGGAGGAAGAAGGGGAAAAAAGAAAATACTAATTACTGTAAATGTCATTTAACTGGCTTTTAGGAATTGGAATTGGTCAGATAGGGAAGTGCTAATCCCACCACATCACCTCATCCTGGTTCTGCATTCAAATCACCCCAGAGTGGCCAAAGCCTCTTGCACAGCAATCTTCAGCAAACTGACCCTTTGACACTCTCAATGAGATATTGAGGCCACACAGTTCAGTAAATTACAGGTTCAATGGGTGAAGAACTTGTTACTTGGCAAGTATCAAACAAGGAGCAGTGGAAAATAGTAAAAATTTATTACTGGGAGCCTTTCAGACACCAGTGGCCTGGCATCCTATTCAGTGCTTGTCTCCAGGGTTTGAAGGTCCTTCTAAAATGACTGATAGAAGTGTCAAATGACAGGAGGATTAGAGGAATGTTATATAGTCAAACAGGAAAGAATGAGGACAGTCAAACAGGATGGTGTGCTTGATAAGTGGGCACATGCCATTAAAGCATGCTTTAAATGGAAAAACAGTCATCCAGAGAAAAGCAATGAAAATTGTAACTCCAGCATGGGAGGGGGAAATGTCCCAAGAAAAGAACAGTTCTGGAAAGGATCCAGAGGCCTTGGTAGATGAGCAAGTCAGCATGTAATTGGCTTTGGCAAAAAGTCACCTGCTCCTTGGATACATAACAGTAAGAACTGGGCTTGGAGGCTGGGCAGTAATGAGGAATTAGCTGGAAACCCCCCCAGACACAATAATTGCTGCAGAAACTCACTGGGGACGTGGAAGGCTGAAATCCAGACCACCACAGCTTCATCTCTACTGCTGCTAGTGAGCTGGATTAAAGGGCAGCTAAAACATCCACGTATCTGCCACCACCAGACCTCCAAATTCAGTCTAGACAGAGGTTTAAGGAGCTGAACTCATTTACTTTATCAAATGAAGGCACAGTGATGAGCTGATTATATGTGTAAATGCCTTAGTGGGACTTTCTTAATACAGTGGAAAAAAAAGACATAAGAAGATGCCACTGCAAGAAGCTGAAGTCAGGCTAATTTGACACTTCTTTAATGCCAAAAGTGTAATGGAAAAGCACAAAAATATTAAGCAATGCAGTGGATGCTCAGCCTCTTCTAAATCAATACTGGATGCTTCCCTGGAGAGAATGATTGAGTTACACACAAGTTCATGGGTTCAGCAGAGGAGCAACTTAGTGGAGTGGAATGCCTTGTGTTACACAGATCAGACTTTTAAACTCCACTACATTTATACTTATTATTTCAGATTTGGCTGATGAGTGTTCAGTTTTCTATGTACAAAGTGTATCCATCTACAAACAGCTGCTGCTTCAAAGATCAGCTTCCAGTTTAATTCAGTCTCTCACAGGGTTAGATTTCATTTCAATGGGATTTCATTTTCATTGCACATTAAACTTCCAGAAATTTGCAGACAGTTAATGTGCATTGATGGGTTGCTGATGGAGCACACAAAGGGCTCCAAAGGCTGTATCAGATTCAGAAAAAAAGTACTTCATTTCTGTGAAAGAAACTAAACAACCCTGGATCTGGAAATTCCCTCTTCTTCTGGTGGTTCTCCAGCAGCAGTAAAGTAAAAAAGGATACAGAGAGGGAAGGGGGAGTGAAAATAAAGCCTTGGAGCATCACTCCTAAAAGTGAGGAAACAACTCTCTCTGTGACTATTCAGCCTGTGCAGTGTCTGCAGAAAGTGCCAGCAACACATCACTGAAGACATTACAGGGATGAGTAACAGGGATGCTTGTCCTGTAGGAACAGGAAAAAAAAAACAACCTTGGAAGGTCTTCCAGGTTACTGGCAAGCTGTGCCTGTCCCAAATGGATGGTTTAAAATACTATCAAAATAGTATTTTATCTAAATATTATCTAACTACCTAAATACTAAAAGAGATTATTATCTCTCAGCATCATTGCACAGAGTTGTCTGCTCCTGGCACTGAAAACCCACCTGGTGTCCTGGCAAATGCCCATTCTTGTCATTCCCTCCCCCCACCAAAGTCCTTTCTCCCAGCCCAGCAGTCCCTGGATGCTGCACTCCAGACCCAGGGAAGAATGGAGAATTGGAGGTGATCTCCTTGCTGCCTGGAAGGGAGTGAAGCTGCAGACCACAGCAAAAGGAAGCAGCATGAGGACAAGTGGGTCTCTACTGCAGGGAGACCCTTGTTATTACAGCCACAGAAAAGTGCAACAAAAACATGTTAAGGATATCCAAATTGTAACCTATTAAATTACTGTGATGGATTACTGTCAAGGTGATGTACTCAACAGGGTACACTGTGCTTCAGCTAAAGGTAGAAACCTTATTTTCATGCTCTAATCCCTCCACCCACTTCTTCTATTATCACCAGGATTGATACCCCCTCAAGGAAAAAAAGGTTCCCATGTGCAACCAGTTATATATGCTTAATAACTTGCACTTATTAAAGATAAAAAAGGATCAGAATTATAGGCTTAGCAAGGATTATCAAGCCATGAGTGTGTATTTCTGCAACTACTACACTTTTTATAGCTCTGTCACACTCTGAAAGAGAGTTGTATCATTATATAGAGTTATATAATCATAAAGAGTTATATCACTGAAAGCATTACAGCATTGTCCCAGACAGACTTGATTATCAGAGTCTGGCTCTATCAAGTGAAAAATTAAAAAAAAAAAAATTAAAGAAAATAAAAAAGCAACTCCAGGGTCCTGCTGTGCCATTTCCTGATCCCATCTGTTAACAGCACACCATCCTGAGTTTTAGGGGGCTCGTTAACTTTGCAACTAATTCAACTTTGCATCCTAATTCAACATCCCATCATTACTCATCAGAACTTCCCCATCACCCCAGACATGACAAGCCTGATATTCCACTCCACAGAGACTCCAGGTAACCAGTGAGAATCCTAGCCAAAAAAAATTCTAAGTTTACCCAAAGGCCATGTTTTTTCTTCACTGATGATAACAAAGGGAATAAAAACATTGCACAACTAGGTGAAACTCCACTATTAACTGTAAACACTGGTCTTTTTCTTATTTTTCTATACTTAAACTCTCTGTTCAATAGAATCTACAGCACTCCTGGCTTCAAATGGTGTTAACATTTTAAGTGGCCCCATTCACCCTTCTAATAGTTAGGGCCCAGAAAAATGGCTTCATTTTTTTCCTGACAAATAAACAGAAGATTATTACCACTGTGTATCTTTGGAGGAATTGAAACTCTTCAGATGTTTTTAAAAGGCCATTGGGTAAAGACAGAATAAAAACTCAGCAAGCTGATAAAAGCATCCAACTGTGACCCGACAATGGTACAAACATTAAAAAAAAAAGATTCTTTGGGTTTTATGCGCTTGAAGAAAATACATAATAGGATCTTTCATATGCTTGTAATGGCCTTCCACCTCTGCTGTGCACAGCCCCAAGCCAGGACACCTGGGGATGTGGCCCTCTGCCACCACAGGTGGGACCTGCTGCTTGCCTCTGAATCCAGAGCAGACAAATACTCCCATTAGCAAAGAGGAGCAGGAGAAGGAGAGATCAGACAAACACAGCACAGCTCCTTACCCAGAAAATAAGGTACTGGCCCAGTGACCACCAAGTGCAGGCATCACCTCCTGCCTCACCACGAATTCTCACACCTCCTCTTCTTCCACACTGCCCCATGCACAGCTCATCAGGCACTGGCTCAGGGGCTGGGGCACTATAAATCAAAAACCAAACCAATGCAAGGTGTTCTCTCTATCCTCCAGACCTCCACAGCTGCCACTGGCACCTTCACCCAGGAGGGAACACATCAACCAGGAGGCTGATACTTCCTTCTATTATCGTTTTTGCTGCTTCTGCTGGAGTTGCTGGGGGGTTCTGACACTTTTGATGGGTTAGACACTTTTTAAGTAATTTTCCATTTACAAGGAATGGCTTTACAGCACTTTTTGGTCACTGTTACATTGCCATACATCATAGGTCTCCCACGCATCACCCAGCAGTAATAGATTGAAGCACAAGTAACAAGAAAACAAGTCAGTCCAATCTTTAGTGTTGACTGCCTGTACCCTCTCAGAAAACAAGGGTTTTGATCTCTGTCACTGTATTTTATGAGAGGAAGGTGGTTTTTAAATATCCCTTTTCTCCAGTCTTGCTTACAGCCCAGTAAGTTTCTGGTCTGCAGCAAATTTACAGCCTCCTGGGTGAGCCCAGGAAAAAATTTCATTACTGTTACTCCTTCTGGCAAGCAAAACTCCCTCCTCCTCCTCCTCATCCTCCTCCTTTCAGCATTAACAGAGCAAGTGGTGAGCACACAGGTAAGCAGAGACACACACCATCTGTCACAGTGTCCCAGACCTCTCTGAGTCCCCCTGCTCGCACAGAGCTTGTCCCTGTGAAGTCAGCTGCATTTTTTTTGCACGCAACAAACATATTTTTAAGCCCACACCAGGAAAAAAAAAATTCCCACCTCACCCTAGCAATGTGAGACAACTGTTTCATTTGTCTGTCCTGTTTTCACAAACCCCACAAGCTGCTCGACAGTATTGGGCAGATCTGCATCCTCAGCACCACTCCCTGTCCCCCAAACCTGCTGTTCCTGGCAAGGTCTCCACAAGGTCCGGCCAACCCAACCAGGAATTTCCAGGAGTGGGGACACACAGACACTCTGCATTGTAGATACAATCAGTGGCATGAGTGAAATACCTCACAGAAGTGTGATGTACTGAAGCTTCACAACAACACAACACACCTTTGAACAGCACAGGACGTTTTGGTATGAAGAGATTATTGCATAATGGCATCAATATTTTATTCCTGCTGAATTTTTTATCTCAAATTTACTGCTCCCATAAGTAACGCACAGTAACTCATCTGCACCATAGTTATGTATTATGTATTGCATGGTCCTGGCAGAATTTCTTAAAAAAAAAAAAAAATAGCCCTTTCAATGGCAAATTCCAGCACTCAACAGCAGTATTTTATCGAAACACCTTCTCCACAAGACTTTAAAAATTCTCCACTACATTTTATCATATATGTTTACCAAACTCATAAATCAAAAAGAAAGTGGCCTGGCAGCTTCTAAGCATGTTGTATTGTTATCTGTAGGGGCAATGAATTATGTATCTCTCAGAGCACCATGTCTGACACAAAGAACACTGATCCCAGAGCCCTGGGATCTCAGAGACCCACAGGGTAACGCAACTGTGCTGTTTTCCCACCCCTGTAGTAAAGTGCTGCAAATATTTGAATATGTTTTCCTTACATCAAGGATGCAAAAGACAAGCTTTCATTTATACAGAAGAAGAAAAATCGGGTCAGTGGTTTGCAATGATGAGGTCTGTTGGAGGCACAAATCAATGCTCTAATCAAAGCACCCTGAGCAGATCCTTAAGGCTCCAGTTCTATGCTTTAAAGGGATTTGGGAAATGTGGCTGCACTGCCTCTGTGATGTTCTGTTTGAGTTTTGGGGGGCTTACAGCATGACTTTGGCAGAAGTAAGGGCCTTTTAGACATAGAGCCAAACCTCTTTGCTACTGAGGGCAACATTTCATGATGCCCATCATTAATACCTGGCATTTTAACTAATGGTGCCCTTCAGTGCAGAGCAGCAGCACACAGGTCTTGCATTTCACTGCTACTGCTCTTTCCCATAGGAACATATATTGCTGCTCTGGATGCCACATGGGTTCTGCTCCTCCTCAGCCACAAGATGGGGAGGGGAAGAGCTCAGCCCCTGGAGCACACCCCTGCCTCCCCAGGGAAGGCAGCAGAGTTTGAATCTCCCAGGCTGAGAATTCAAATGGGGCAACATTCATCATTTCTGCATTTGAGAGCCACCTTCAGTAGGTTTTCTCTGTCCTGCTGCAGTCCAACACTTCTCAGTGTGACTCAGTCCTGCAGAAAGTGGGGCAGAGCAGGGAAAAAGGGGGGATTTGGGAGCTGGTTCCACGTGAGATATATCTTGGTTCCCCAAAAAGCATCAAATAGGAAACCTTACAGGAGGATCCTTGCCAAGACTGGCTTTTTCCTTGATGAGCTCACAGTATGTATTACATACACTGCAGCAAGGAGCCAGTCCCATGCATTCAGATACCTATATAGTCCTTTTAATTAACTGGCATTTACCCTAAAAAAACTCAGATTATTTCCAGGCAGAAGAACTCCACATTACGGAGCTGAAAGTGAAATAAACATGTGCAGGTTGCTAGCTAAATTGTAGAGGCAATAAAGTTTATGATGGCTGAGAAGGTATTCCTATATCAGGATCTTATAATTTTATGGATAAT
>VZUA01061470.1:3849-14987 GCA_013401035.1 Horornis vulcanius | reverse complement strand
TGCTTACTGTTTCCTTTTCACAGCGTGATTAATATTTTCTTCTGTCCTTGTATTCTTCCAGTAAAATCGCATTGCGTCACAACATTCAAGCATAAGTAGATTTCCAATCTCTCTCAGCAGCAGCATCAGTTTTTAATCCACACACAGCATTCTAGAAGCCTCTGAAATAAGCTCTTTATGCTTCTTGATTGTAAAGGTTTTATAGTTGGCTCCTGCATCAGGCGATTCATATTAAATAATGTCTGAAAAGCCACAGTAAACTCTGAAGAAATTCTTAGTGAGGAGACAGCCAAGGAATGTATTTAGCCCAACCTGAGAGGAAAAGATCCTTTGGAGAGCAGAATTGGGCTGAAATAGACCTGCTGAGACAGAGTTGGCTGCTGCAGTCCCACAGAGGCTTGGCCTCTCATTCTTCTCAAGGCTGCACTGAGCATCTTGCCTTGGGTCTCCTCTCCTAATATCAGTGGGTTTGCATGAGGGAATATGTTTAGCAGTATCTGTTTTACGTATCTGGCTGTGGTTTCCCAGAAAATTCCTGTTCTGTTAGAGTATATTAACCTGAAGGGTGGAGAAGTCTCTTTGGCAGAAGCTTCTTTCATTCAAAATGCAGCAGAGCAGAGGCAGTTGCATGCCAAAGGATGCCTTATCTTTTCCTTCTTTTTGTGACTCTGCTCCTCAGATGTCTGTTCTTCAGCCAGTTCTTCTGTCCCAATCTGAGTATGGGGGTCCTTGTGTCACCTGCATCCCTGTCTCGTCAGAGCTACATAAAGCTCTCTTGCTGCACTGAAGCTGCAGATTCCTCAGTATTTGAGAATGCTCTTCTGGAAGAAAACCTGTAGTTCCTGAGCTTTATTCAGTTCTGCCAATCTGATTATTTGCAAGCAGGCCAATGTCTACACCCTGGGAACTGTTTTTCTTGATGCTTGAAAGTTATTGCCTACTGCAACTGGAGGCTGTGCCTATTTGTAAACACAGACCTCCTTACTGCAGCATTTTGTTTCTTTAACACTGTCTGGAATTGTAGTTGAAAGTTAACATACCTGACTAAAGCAGGTGCTTTTGGCTGATTGGATTTGGAGGGACCTGATGGGCTTTCATACCCATGTCCATGACATGCAGATTGATAGCTTTTACCAAGAGTGAAGAGGACCTTACATAGGAGATGATCCTCCAGCTGGGAAGAATCTGTGTGCTGGAGTGAGGACCCACCCAGGGAGCTTTTCCCAGGTGTGAAGTACCCAGGACAGGTCTGTGTCATCACTCCTCAATACTCTGTTAAGCTTTATTTAGTTGCTGTTCTGCCCACATGTATTTAAGTCCTTTCCCACTTAATCTGTATTCATGATATTTTTTGGAAAATAGCATTTGAGATGTGATGAATATATGAGCCTTGGACCCCTGGAGAATGGACTGTAAGAGACATGGGTCACACTGAAATGAGCTTGGGTCTCACCCAACTGCAAAAGAAAACTTACTAATAGTAGCCATGCTGTATAATTTGATGTCATCCCATGTGATAGTGAGTTTTTATCACTAGAGCTCCAGGGCAGAAGGGGTGAACAGCAGAAGGACTGGGACATATTGCAGGGCTGTGTGCATGCCTGGGGCCATGGAACAGAAGTGAGCACTGCTGCAGTATGACTGAAGAGCCCTGGATCTGCAGGAAGCCCCCTGTCCTGCATGTCTGTAGTTGAAGTAAAGCTTCCTTCACCCCTGCAAGCATTACTTTGGGAATAATCTGTGATCTTTTATGGGCCCTCTCCTTCCACCTCTGTGGGCCCAAGATTCTGGATCTTGATTTAGAAAGCTGTATTGGGAAAACAAACTCTTCTGAAGCTGCTGGCTGTATGCTGTAAACAGCTGGGATTTTTATCACTGGTTTCCTGAAATGCTGTTCTTTAGCTTTCCCCTCCAGTTTTCTCTTTTGTGCTCTCAATTTCTGGATCAATGCATCTCAGGACATAATGCTGAGGTATTACTTTGATGTTCCCTGGCTGGTCTCCTGCATCAATCTGATGTTGCCTTTAAAAGACTGCCTTTTGTGTTGAGATTTAACATTGCAGAGCATTCTCTCCGTGTTTGAAATAGGACTGAGCATGTATTTGTTAGTGAACACAGTCCTTGGCATGCCTTCACGAGGGTGTTTAGGTAGCTTGGCTTCAGGGCACGCACTGCCCTGGGGGTCCTCCTCTTGGAGCCCAGATCCCCCATCCTATAAAGAGGAGACATCCCTCTGAAGGGCCAAGTACAGTGTGTGACTTGGCCCTCAAGAAGGAAAGGATTAAAATGAAGCTCAGGTGGTAGGGCTGACAGTCTTTCATGGGACCTGTGTTGACAGGAGTCCCTCAGCATGCTCCTTGTTCCCTAGCAATGACTAAATATAATTCTTTACTGTTTTTTTCCTTTCTCCTAGAAGCAAAGCTCTGCCAGTGAACTCACAGGGAAAAGAAAGTAATCCTGAATTACATGCAGGTGGTGCTTTGAGAAGAAATACGGACAAGTTAGTTACTGTTTCATCTTCTGCACCCATCCTTGGTAAAGGTGTGTTGGTCACAGTAGTGTGTGGTCATACCTGGACATCAGAGCACTGGATGAGGTCAGAGCCAAGCTCTCTCTAGCCTGGTATCCTGGCGCAGACATTGCTTGTGTGCGATGCCTGGTGAAGAGCAGAGCTCTTGGCAAGGATCTATGACACTGGGTACTCTGAGTTTGCAGCTATTTATTGAAATCAGATCTAATTAACAACTGCTGGATTTCTTTTCCATATGTTCATACAGATCGTAAGGAAGGAAGGCTTAGCATCTGTTCAGTAGCGGATGGATTTGGTGGAGTGGAATATCCAGTCAGTATTGAGGTGATAAATTGCTTAGTGTGTTGGCTGCTCAGAGAAAGTATCAAGTGCTCAGAATATCTGAGGTACTCATAGATGAGGTCTTGTCTCCAGGACTTGGGCAGCTGTTTGGTTAAACTTCTCAGCATGTTGATGCAGGAAAGATTTTGGTGACACACCATGGAAAGTAATGAAGTAGGTCTAAAGTAGGGAAGAGAGAATTAGTGACAGAAACTTCAGTGTTATACTATAGTTTTAGTTGATGGTGCATGGATGGGCCTCTTCTATCTGGAAACTCGTGTTTCTGGCACGAGTTCCTGGGAACTCCTGCTCTGAAAACTCCCAGGATGATATAATCTGCCAGTATCACATCATCTGCTTCTTCATTCTAGACCTAAAAGACACATATCAATATAATGAAGCTTTTCAGTTTCTTTCTTTTCTGGAAAGTTAGGGCATGGTTCACTGTTTTGGTGAGACTTCTACCTCTGTGTGATGGATAAATGAAGTGAATAACACAAGAACTGACTCACAGTGTCTCCCAGAATCTAAACTATCTCACCAGTTATTCTGATCTCTGAACTGAACCAAAAGAAAATCAGGGAGAACCTGAGTAAAACCTGAAAATTTTCGAATTCTACTTCATCCAGAACCTCCATTAAAAGCTGTTAACTGATAACACAACAAACTAAATGCTGAGGTTCCTCTCTGGGTTTGAATTTTGAGTTCTGGGCTATCTGCTGCTGTTATGAAGTGATTATAGCCTGGTTAGCCTTCCTCCCTGCTTCTGATATCATCCGAGCTGTTCTTGGTCTCTGTTGAAGATGGAAATGAGACAGAATGCTCCAAGTCCCTCTGTGTATGGTTTAGGGCACAATTTTTCAGGCAGTATGCAATGCAAGCATGAATCACAACTCCCTTTAAGATATGGCTGTATTCAGTTCTCTGGCTCTTTTCATCTTACTGAACAGGCTGCAGATTTTTGTTTTTAATCTAAGCAATAACCAATTTACTCCAGAGATGAGTATTTGCTGACTGTTGCTGTTGTTCTTACGCTCAGAATGCAAACCCCTTGGAAAACAAGGCCAGCTCGTGCATGTGTGTACAAACCTGGTTTCAAATCTGGCTTGGATTCTCTCTTCCAGCTCAGCAAGTGAGTGACATGTTCACTTTAGCATAGCTTCCTCCCGAGACAAGCCGGGGGCTGTGCCAAAGTGCTGCGAGGCATTCACTGTGAGTTCAGTCACACACTGGAGGCAGATTCTACAGCACCCTGGAGACAGGGGTGAGATGAGGACAGTACAGCCATGATTCAGAGCTGCCTTGCACTTTGGTCTTGCTAGTAGGTCATATCAGTATTGTATCAATAGAACCAAGATGCATATCAGACCCTGCTTCAGTAACACCGTTGTGTGATTGAAATTATTTGAAAAAAACTACTAATCAGGATAGCTCCTGTACAGTTCAAATTCAGCTATGGCTGAGGTGTTGCACTTCAGTCCCTAATAGTTCATTAAAAGAAATTAATACTGAAAAATACACCATTTACATAAAGAAATGTCTGTGTCATGGTCATAATCTTGCAACACCTGGCATCAGCCAGAGAAACGCTTTTGCTCCTCTCTTCTATACCTGTTTTTAGAGCTATCCTGAAGCCTGTCTCTCTGCTCCTGGAGTTGGGCAGGATGGGTTGCAGGGGCTGAAATTCTGTGCTGCGAACAAGACTGCTTGGGGGACAGAGCAGGCTTGTGATCTGAGAGTGCTCTGCATGTATGAGGTAATCACATCTCAGAACATTAACAAGTAGTTGATCAAGGAGAGGGGTTTTTTTCTTGCTTGTTTGCTTATTTGTTGTTTGGATCCAACATAACCTTTAATATGGAAGAAGAAAAAGCAATAACTGCAAGTTGCTTTTGGTGTAACTTCCTTGTTTGAAATACAAAACCTGATGCAGATAAGGTTCTGCAGATAGCCCTGATTTTGATAACTGGCAAGAGTATTTCTAATTTAAAAAGTCTCACTCCTCTTCCTATTAGTTACTTCTCTAAGCAGAGCAGCTGGCGTGACCTGGGTATGTTTTGGTTGTATTGTTGCTGTGAGACAATAGCTCAGCCTGAGGGAAGAAGACAACCTACTTACCGTATCATCTGGGAGTTGTTTCAGTAGGACTTGAGAAACAAGTGCTTCTCTGAAGCTCACTGAGACTACCTGAGATTATCTGAGGTGTTAACTCATGGTGCCCCTTCAGTCAGTTTGCAGACAACACCAAGTTGGACAGGGATGTTGATCTGCTTGATGGCAGGAAGGCTCTGCAGAGTGATCTGGACAGGCTGGATCAATGGGCTGTGGCAAATCATATGAGGTGCAGTAAGGTGAAATGACAGGTCCTGCACTTGGGTCACAACAACCCCATGCAGTGCTACAGGCTGGGGGATGAGTGGCTGGAAAGCTGCCCAGCAGGAAAGGACCTGGGGGTGCTGGCTGACAGCAGCTGAACGTGAGCCAGCTGTGCCCAGGTGGACAAGGAGGCCAAAGGCATCCTGGCCTGAATCAGCAGGACCAGGGCAGTGATTGTCCCCCTGTACTCAGCACTGGTGAAGCCCTTCAAATCTTGTATCCAGTTCTGTGCCCCTCTCTACAAGAAAGACACTGATATGTTGGAGAAGATCCTGGTGAAGGGTCTGGAGCACAAGTCCGAGGAGTAGCTGAGGGAGCTGAGAGTGTTTAGCCTGGAGAAAATGAGGCTCAACCACAGGACATGAGGCTGTAGTGAGGTGAGGGTTGGTCTCTTCTCCCAGGCAACAAGTGACAGGATGGAAATGACCTCAAGCTGTGTATAGGGAGGTTTAGAATAGATATTAGGAAAAATATCCTCACAAAAAGGGTTGTCAAGAATTGGAACAGACTGTACAAGGAAGTGGTGGACTTACCATCCTTGGAAGTATTTAAAAAATGAGAGGATATGGCATTGAGGACATGGTTTAGTGGTGAACATGGTGGTGATGCTATGTTGATGGCTGGATTTGATGATCTTAGAGGTATTTTCCAGCCTTAAAGGTTCTATGATTCTATGAGGTGTGGGAGATGCAGGAACTGAATTTGTGTCCAGGGGAGACAGGCTTTTGTCCCATGGTGTCATGTGTGGCCTCCACCTCTGTCTTCTCCCACAGTCAGAGTAGGGATATTCCTGCTGCAGGTAACTAGGAAACAGAGAACTGTGGGGAGGGGCAGCAGAAGGCAAGGGCACCTAAATACCAGGCATGGTGTTCAACCCAGGGTTCACTGCTAATGTGCTGTCCCAACTGGCAGAGGCTGAGAGATACCTGACCCTAAAAACAAGAGTTTGCATAATTCAAGTGAAGAAGTAAACGGAGATTACACAAGGTCTGCAGAGAGTGGTGGGCAGAGGTGCAGCTGGGGTCAGGCAGTTTGCTGCCCTCCTACAACAATACATCATTTGTGATAAAGAGAATTCACAAAGAACAAGTAGCATTACAGCCTTTTCTGGAGGGAAATGGAACTGCTGTACTACCAGAGGAAAGCATTTTTGGGGACATAGTTTAAGATATCAAGATTAGCCACACAATCAGTCAGGCTTGGGACTGTGGCTTACATATCAAAGCTACTGTGTTTTTTCATGGTAGCAGTGGTTTTGCAGAAAATATTTTCAGGTGATTTACAGAGCAGTCATCATAAATATATAGGCAAGTAGTGCAAGCACAGGTGGAGGTGGAACATGCCAGACGTCTGGTTGCCTGACAGCAGAGAGGCTCTTTCTCACACCATGGCGGCTCAGTGACACCAAACACAGGGAAGGTGCAGCTTATTCTGGTTCCACAGGAAGCTGCTACCAGACCCAGAAGAGAATTTTAGTTTAATGAACCTGTCATGTCCTTGTACAAGAACAAGTGAACAACAACAGTCATTTTCCTTGCAGTGGTAGATTAAAAACATAGTTTAGTTGCTCTGAGTTACTAGAAGATGTATCTTCATTGCACAGCAGCTGTAAGTGAACCGTAAATATACCAGGCATGGGCAGTTTCCTCAGTGCCTGAAAACATCATCTCTGTAGCAGTGCAGCTCTGCAGCTGACCTAATAAACACTGATGCCGAGCAGGGCTAATTATCTCCAATGCAGCATCGCCCTGGCATGGCTGTACAGCTTCCTGCTCTGGAATTAGCTTATCTGGGACTTGTTTGGGTGTCTGCACTGTCCTTCACGGTGCGGTGGAAACAGGCCCTGCGCAGTGCTTGGCGGAGGAGCATGCACTGGACTGCAGTGTTTCTCTGCTCTAAATGTAACAGGGGAATGCTGGCCTCCAGACAGTGGAGTCACTTAACAGCTCCTCTTGAAAATTTGTCTGACCTAGTGGGGCAACAAACCTCCATCTCTGTGATCTTTTTGCCTAAAACCAAACTCATAATAAGTAGAGGTGCTAGGAGGTGATGTTACAAGTTGTGTGGAAAATAATTGGGGTTTCTCTTATGGAAGATTTTGAAGATCAAATAAGGCAAGTGAATTGGTAAAACTGACTCACTGTCAGGTATTAGGTGAGAAGATAGATAAATAATCACACGTCCTGTAGCAGCTGAGTTTATGCAGGTTCAGGTCCAGTTGTATCTTAATACAGGTTAGTACCTTAGGGGCAAAGGGTTAGGTGAGCATTTTTCGGAGAGCTAATCCAATCCAGCTGAATAAGCACTTCTGTTGGTCTGTAAGAGTCCCAATTTGTTTGTCTCAAGATAATTTCAGAATCACTCTTCTCCTTAAGAGGAGTTGGGGAGATGGGGAATATACCTTAGACCAGGATCATGTGTTTCTTTTCCACTAATCCATCCCAATGTGGCTTTTCTCTTATTATAGTACTGGATAAATGAATACACCTCCACCTTGGGGATTGGTGTCTTCCACTCTGGCATCGAGATCTACGGCAGAGGTATGAAGTATTTCCCCTTTATTATCTGCAGAACATGGGGACAACGTATGGCTACTCTGATATGGAAAAGCAGCCCAAACTTACAGGTTTTGGCAAGGAATGTTTTGAGGAACAAAACCTGAAAAACTCAGCCAATTCTCTTTTCAGAGTCCATTGTGGAGTCTAGGAGGAGCTCATGCAGTTCTGTTATGAACCATGTAGTCCTTCTTATTCAGCCTGTAACTGCAGCCTGTATAGCTTGTGCAGGTATGCAGCAGGATGGCAGATGGGAGGAAAAATGCTGGAAAGCCATTCTGTAGTGAAGGAGGGGGATAGAAAATGGGGGAAATGAGGGAGGGGAAAGATAAGTGGGTCAGGGGTTGTCTTAAAGCGTGCAGATGTGTTTGTGCTGATTCCCTGTCAGGAAAAACCTTTTTTCCAGTAATTCTTTATGAATGTGTATGGTCTAGAAATCTTGGAATCTGGGTTTCCAGATATTGGAAACTGTTGATTTGAAACAGTAAAGTTACAAAGAAAGGCAGATGTCATGTGACACTTTTGAAATTGTCTGGATGGGACACAAGCTGATTAGAGCCACCCATTTCAAAAATCAAGGGATCTGGAAAACATCTGCAGTGTGGGGAGGGATGAACTAGCATCACAGACTTTATTTCCTTTTTCAGCATTACATGGTAATGACTTGGTTACTCACTCATGGTATTTTTAGGCAGTGCCATACAGTAGCCAGAACACCTGGTGCTATTTCCACCTTGAGCACAGAGGCTTTCCCAGGCCCTGTGAGATGGCCTGTGTGACACCATGAGGATCACAGGCTGTGTTTCACAGGCCATGCAAGGTGGCCTGTGTGACATGGAGGGACTCCCTGGCCTGACCTGTGCTGAGGCAGCAGAGTACAATCAGCCTGGCTTTCTGCAAAGACTTCCCACTTACTGCCTCTAAATCCCTTTGGAAGATTTGATTTCTCCCTACTCTAAAAACAGCTTCTTCCAGCTCAGTAGTACCACTGCCACCCTCTCACAGGTTATCCAGATGCCTTCAATGCAGAACTTTCCACTGAGAGAAAGCCACCTGGATGGGGACAGAGACAGACTTGGAGAGTTTTCCTGGTGCTGCGGGAAAGCAGTAGTGCTAGCATGGAGGGAGGCTGTGAGGGCATCCTCAGTCCAAAAGGTAACCAGGTAGCAAAAACAGCTTCCAGAGTCTGGCTGAAACAGATTTTGGCAATAGCCCAGCCCCTGGTGCTGATGTTGAGCCATGCAGACAGATGCCATAGACTTTTTCCTGACATGGCGTTCATTCAATTACTCACAGTCTGTTTCTTTCCTTGTCAGAGTTTGCCTATGGAGGGCATCCCTACCCTTTCAGTGGGATTTTCGAGATCACACCTGGCAGTGCGGTAGAACTTGGCGAGACCTTTAAATTCAAGTAAGGGCCCTTTTCTACATCTTCCCCTTTGCCCCTGGTAGCCATTGCTGTAGGGGGAGAAGGAGAGTCCTGTCCTCTGGATCCTCCTTTCACTCTCCTCACAAATGCCCTCACTGCCATCCTTTACATGATCCTGATTCAAAGGCAGCCCTGCAGGGATTTTGGAGGTGGATAAAAGAGTGTGTACAGCAAACAGGGAACAGTGATGAACTGTGTTTGTCAGGGATTAAGAGCATGCTAAAAAATGAGTGCAGTTCTCTTTTCCCATTTTATTCATCTTATGTGCTCCCAGTTTTGCCTGTTACACAAAGAAATGCACAGGGGAAAAAAAAATAAGCCTTTTCTTTTTATGAGTACCCCCTATCTGTGGGTACTGCACAGAGTACCTGAAGTCATCACGTGTGGTTATTGCTGCTCTGTTACAAGGCACAGACTGGCTGCTAGAGGAGTCTGAGAGGATGCTGCATTCTTGCATTGTTCATGATGCTCAGACTGTGGCACTGTGGGTCGAGGAAATGTCTGTGGCAGGGAGGCTTGACATTGCCAGACCACCAGTTTATGTTGAGAGCCATTTTAGAGCATGAGTGTTATGAGTGCTACTGAGTGAATATTGGGAGCAGCATAGGTTTCTGCATAAAGTGTTCAGTCTGCTCCTTCCTGGCCCAGGGAACCCTCTCGATTGTGGAAAAAACATCTCTTCTCTTGTAATAGAAATTTCTCTTCTGGGATGATGGGCAGAGTAGGAGCAGACGCCCAGAGCTGACACTTACCTGGTGGTGAGCAAGAAGATCTCAGGGCTGTTGCCTGTGTGATAACTTGCTTTTTGGAAAAGCTATGGATAGTACTGTGACATTTTGTTAGTGAGAGTCTCTGACAGCCTCAGATATGCATGTCTGTAACATTTTAAGCCTGTCCTTCTTGCCATTATCTGATCATTTCCTTCTCCCTTGGTATGTATCACGCTCTTCACTGTATCTTTCTGTTTTTCCTGTTGGATGTTTTGTTTTTAACTAGAGAATCCATTGCCTTGGGCACTACGGACTTCACAGAAGAGGACGTGGATAAAATTATGGAAGAGCTGGGCAAGGAATACAAAGGAAACGCGTACCACTTGATGCACAAGAACTGTAATCACTTTTCTTCTGCTCTGGCTGAGGTGGGCACAAACGGGGTTTATTTATACATTTTTTACTGCTTCAGCTCTGTAGAAATGTTCACAGGAAGGGACCTGGGGTCAGCACACCCTGCCAGGTCAGAACCCATTGTCAAATATTCTCTCTCTGCCTTTAATGGTTTTGGAAGCCCTTTGCTGTTGGAAGGGATGGGATCAGGAGGTAGAGATGTGGCAGGTTTATCACATGTTAGGTCTAAACTGTGTAGGAAAATAGGAGTGCTTGTGAGTTGGTTCACTGAACAGGCACTGAGCAGGAATTGAAGGACAGACCTGGTTAGCATGCAGATGAGCATCATTTTTATAACAAACATAAATAACAGTGTATGATCTGCAAAGGCATAAAAATGGTTTATCAGTGTTCTGGAAATTTGCACTATTCAGAGAGTGGGAGTTCTTTTTCTTTATTTAATCTGCACCATCCACACCTATTAAAAAATAATTGATCTTTTTATAGACATCTTCGGTGCTTCCATGTTCTCAAAACCACTGTGAGTTTTGAGAAATTATTATAACAGAGCTGGTATTTCTATTCAAAGATAACTGAAGCACAGAGAAACACAGATTTTATTCCATCTATCTGCTGATTTGGGATATCTGATTTTTGATTCCCAAGGATGTGATTATTTTGGAGGAAGTTGCCTTCCTCCTCAACTCCCAGATGAGCTGGTTAAAGTGTATTTCAATTAAGGTGTGAATATTTAGCATTTGTGTAAATCTGATTTCCAGATCTTAACCCCGTGTCAGAAAAAGATGTGAAAAGTACAAAATGGAA
>VZUA01061462.1:24935-40539 GCA_013401035.1 Horornis vulcanius | reverse complement strand
GTGTATTGCAAGTGCCAAAGATGATCTAATGTGCAGATGATGTGTACCTACATTGTTTGGGACATGGTACAGTGAAAGAGAGAGTATTTAAGGATAATGTAATTTTTTTTTTTTTGGCATTTTAATATAAATATTTTGGTAGAAACCAGTACAAAACTTCCTAACAATATGCACAGTAGCTCAGCAGAGCTCGCCAGCTAAAGATGTTTTGTACTTTGTGTGCCCTGAAAGGTCTTCCTTGATGGAGCTGGAGCTACTACTACTGTTTTTTAGCTGTTTATGTCTTTTGAGAATGACAGTTGTGTTTTCTAGGATTCCTTTTGTTTCAGATATATATGATATAAAAGAAATTGGTCCTTTTGTTTTCCTTTTTTTTTGCCTTTCTATACAGACATCTTTGTTTCTAATTCAGAAAATCACTTAAGCAGATACTTGGTCCATGCCAGTGCAAGATAATGCCTTAGCATGCGCTTAGTTTTGAGATTTGAGAAAAGCTAGGCAGATGTCTAAGTGCATTTTCAGATAGGTATGCTTTGCAATGGGAAAGAGAAGCATGGATTCATTATTAACACGTGGTTTAGAAGCACTAAACATGTATAGGTTGCTAGTTACTTTACAGAGCTAAACAGTTAAAAGAACAA
The DNA here is from genome assembly GCA_013401035.1 of Horornis vulcanius. Taxonomy (NCBI): domain Eukaryota; kingdom Metazoa; phylum Chordata; class Aves; order Passeriformes; family Scotocercidae; genus Horornis; species Horornis vulcanius. The sequence continues at coordinate 39,898 of VZUA01061462.1, read as the reverse complement.
CTGCCTGCTGCCACTTTTATTGATCAATAACATGCATATTTTTAATGTCAAAGTACTTAGCAATTAGTCTCCATCCTCTGGCACATAACTTCCAGCCAGACAACGTAAGTGCCCACATCCCATGTCATCTTTGCAAACAGAAATCCTAATGCATCTTTAATTTCTTGATGCGTAGTGTGCTTTTGTGCTCAGCCATAGCTGGAGACCTTCAGGCTCTTGTTTTGCACCACAGAGCAGGTTTGGACAGCTGCAAGCTGGTTGTTTTTGTTGGGGAGGGATTGTTGTGTTCTGCTTGTTTGATATCTCTTTAGTGTTTTATTGTCTCTCTGATACATTTGTTTGTCTTCCTTTGGAGAAAGTGGAACTTTCCTGGGGAAAGCGAACTTTTTGTTCTGGGCTGTGACACATTTTAAATATTAATTTGATTCTCTTAGAGGTCAAGACAACAGAGGCACTGAGACCCCAAGCTGCTGTGTGCCTCCTCCAGAGGAACTTCATCTGCTCCTTGGCATCCATGGAGTACTAACACATCACTGGGATAACTCTCCACCTCCTCAGCAGGGGTTTTGTCCTGCAGATTCACTGGGCTCTGCATGGTGTGGATGGGGGCAGAGGTGCTGTGGTTCTGCCTCTGGTTTTCCCTGGAGAGGCCCTCATGCCCATACTTTGTTGCAAGCAGGGTAGTGCCCTACTCTGCACTTGCTTATTCTCTAGCAAGGCTTTTCATCCTTTCCAGGATTGGAGAAAAAAAAATTAATCAAAAACACCTCTTTATAACAACCTTGTAGAAATTTAGTTTTCCCAGAAGATACTCTGTGAAAAGATCTCTGTGGGTTCATTTTACCAATTCCTATTTTTTATTCTTTTATTTCAAATCATTTAGGCCCTCAGAGTCTGTGAAGGTTAATAAAAATCCTGTTTCTACCCAGGGCCACATCTTGAAAATTAGTGTTAGCCCTGCCTACTGCTACTCTGAGGAGAAAGGGGTAGCAGAGCTTCACATGCCCTAGCCTTGACTCATACCACTGTTTTTAAAATAATGTGTATTGTGTTTTCTAAGTCAAATTGAAAAAAGGAAACATTTTCTTTGCAGAATTGGTTGGACCCTGCCAAGGAAATCAAGAAGCAGATCCGAAGTAAGTTTGTTATCGTTGCCCCATTCTACATGTCTCCCTGTGGGGAGAAAGCATATTTCACAGTCATCTTTTGTATCCTGTCCCAAGACTTGAGTGAAGGAATTATGTACATCCTTTAGATTTTTTTACCCCATGATGATGGTGAAGCGTTATTGGTGCTCGCAACACATGAACGTGCTTTGCTGAAAACAACTTGACATTTGCAGAGATGCAAAATCCTGAAGTTTGACATTAAGCAATGTAACCTTAGGGACTAGACCACATATATGAATAATTTCTTGCATTACTGATATTTATATCATATCCAGAAACACTGCTCATGCCCCATACTGAAATATTTCACTGATACAAAATAGTACTCTATCTAAAATACCTTTATTTTCTTCATTTCAGAAGAATAATCTTTGCTCCTAAAATGACCGTTCAGTCAGTTTTCTGATTCACATGAATCTTTTTAAAAGCTCAATTTTACAACTAGGCATCTACTACATTAGGAATTCAAAAACTTGTCAAAGGAAAACCTTTTTGAGACTGCTGGGCTCAAAACTTGACTTGCATTTTTTTACTTTCCCTCACTTTTAAAAATTGACAAAATGTTTATGTGCATGACTTCTGTGGGCAGAAAAGCCTCAGGAATATTTTTCTTCTGACATTTTGTAAATGACCTCTTTCTTGTAGCACTTGTGCTTCCACAAATGTATCTTGTAGTTCACATTTGTTGGGTCAGGCCTGGCAAAGAAATCCCTTCCCTCTCCAAGATTAAAAGGTTTAATTTACAATGGTGGGAAAATTTTCCCACTTACTATGAGCAAGTTCTCTTTTCCTCCAGTATTATTTTCATTACAAGCTGGTAATCTGCAGTACAAAGTAGTGAACATTTGCCTTTTTTAAATCTCATGAAGGGATGGCTCTGGAGAGGAAGGTGCTTTTGGTCACAATCAGGTTACACAGATGGTCAATGCAAGCAAAAGAGCTCAGCTCCACAGCACATATTTGAAATGTGTTTAATATGTACCCAAGCCATTAAATAGACAGTGAAGGGTTGTGACAGCAGGAAATTACCCAGGGCAGAAGAAATACGTCCTGGACTTGAGGCAGTGGACACAGAAAATGACAGTAATAATTTTTTTCTTTGTACAATTCATCCCAGAAGTTTGGAACAGGCCGACAGTGGAAAAGTAGTGCTGCTACCCATAATGCTTTCCAAAACATAGTCCTGTTAAATGCTGATTGAGTTGTACTACAGTCAGACCACACTGCTGGGACTTCATCCCGGTGGTTGAGAAAGGCCCTTGGTTCACACCCTGTTGGTTATAACCCACTAACTTGCACACTGTTATGTTTTATTCCAACCCTGTAACTATGGGGTGAAGACAGCTTACTCCTCTCTCTTAACCATCTGTGCTGTTACAATAGGTTTTATCATAGGTTTGATTTATTCTTTTGTTCCAAGGAGTAGGTTGACAGGCCATGGTCCCTTCCATCTGTTGTGGAACCAGGTGTCACCTCTGTCTGCATTCCCATCTTGGGACTGGTCTACTCTCTAGTGGGACATGCCCCATCCTCACTGCCCTCAAATCTTTCCTTCACCATCTTTTATGGCCCAAGAAAATTGAAAAGTTCCTAGAATCTAGGACTCCAAAAGTTTTGCCAAAAGCTGAAGCGCTAATGGTGAACATCAAACTTCTTCTTGCACATTCATAAAGTCATTGAATCATTTGGATTGAATGAGACCTTAAAGATCACCTAATTTCAACTCCTGCCATGGGCAGGGACACCTCCCACTAAACCAGGTTGCTCAAAGCCCCATCCAGCCTAGCTTTTAACATTTGAGATTAGATGTGTGGATGACCAAAGAGGATGGGGCTTCCCATGAGATAAAAATTTCCTTGCTGCTTGTAAGAACAGTGTGGTTTGGGGTTTTGTTATTGCTTTTCATTTGCATTCAAGTCACGTGCTAGTGTAAGCTAACCCTTTTTTTTTAGAATAACTTCTATGTCTATATACCATGTTCAAGTATTTTTTTTTTTAATCTTGATTTTTTTTTTACAACATTTAAAGATAACACTCCAGAAATAAAATTGCTAACTCTGGAGATACAAACCAGTATCCATCCCATGGGTCAACTAAATTTAGTGAGATGATTAAATAAGAACTCCCCAGTGCTATGTACTTTCGTAGTCATACTCTCTGTTTGTCCTTGCAGTTTTGTCTGCACAATAATTTATGTCTGCTGCAGAAAGGAGCTGTGTGCTGAGGCAGCACTCTGAGAGGATGCTGTGAGCTGCTTTGGGCAGCTAGACCTCGGCACATCACCCTGCTCCAGAGCCTATTCGTACTCTGGCTTGTGCTGTTTCCAGCACCTCTGTGCTTTGGGTTATTGGTTTTTAAGGCTTGTGCAGACTGTGTGGTGCTTACTTTCAGTAAACCTCATTCTCTGACTGTTCTGAGGGTTTTTTTTAGTATTAGTAATAAATTACTGCGCACTCAGGGTTCTCACTTCAGTGGTAATACTACTAAATAAGAAAAGAGATGTAAAATCTAATCTAATACAGCATCTTCAGTACAAGGTGTGGGAAAATTATTCTAAAGCCTGTTCTTATTAATTGCTTGTCTGGGATATTTTTTAAGTCTGCTGGTGGTTGAATAGCATGAGCATCTCTGTTTGCACTTGCAGTATACTTTCAGTCAATCTATCTTCTTTTTCAGGTGGTGCTTGGCAGTTTGCATTTAATGTGAAATTCTACCCTCCAGACCCTGCCCAGCTATCTGAAGACATTACCAGGTGTTTTAAACATTAAATACCTTCTCAGAAGTGGCTTAAAAGCTGTTCCTGGTAGCACTTGCACTCTAATTACTTAAGAAAAGAAATGCTTTATGTTCCCATTGTCTTTCTTTTTCACATGAGCCTATGGAAAATAGGCAATGCTTTGACAGAAAAGATAGCGTGAACAGTGTCTATCCCCTACGTTATGAACTATTTTGTATAGTTTAAGCCTAAACCCCAGCTTTTTCAATACATGTATTCCTTAGAATATAAAATATATTCCCTAGAGTTGATTTGAATTTTCACAAAGATGCCTGATGCCCATTTTTGCCACCGGTACCAAGTTATTACTGTAAGTAAAATCATCACTATGAAAGGAAAGAAGTGAGATAATGTTGTGGTTTCATGACCATACTGAATGCAAAACAGAGCACTGTACCAGCTACTTAGGAAAAAGTGAACCCTTTCCCAGCTGAAAACAGGATAGATGAGAATAAACATGCATGTAAATATTGTGTATCATTTGACAAAGTAAGCAATTGATGTACATGGAATAGTAAACATGGTAGTAGCAAATAGCTGCTCCCTGCTCTCCAAGTCACTCAGCTCTGCACTCTACACCTCTGCTCTCTGGTTTTGTATTCATATTGCAATCACAACAAAAAAGAAAGCAAAACCTCACCTGATTTCCTCCTTGGAAGGAGACACAAAAACTTTAAGCCATGATGAGTATTTGTGCCATCAGCAAACTATTCCCCAGCCTGTTGCAACATTTTGCAACCTTTGACTATTTTTAACCTTCAGTGCTTTATGGACTACTTGTTGCTTTTAAGGTAGCATCAAGCCTTTGGCCTAGATCAGGGTCCCCTGTGGTAGGTACTGTGCAGAAAGACAGTGTGCCAAGAGTTCACAATTGAACAGAGGACTTCCAAAGGAAAGGATTGCTTTATTCTACTTCGGACTCTTAAATTTCCCCTGGGAACTCTGCCTTTGCCACCAAACCAATGATTTTCACTTTTTTTTCTGTTTTCATCTGTCTGGTGAAACCTTGCATTGCACATTTTTGTGGTTTTAACAGCATGTATTGTTTAAATGTTTTTTTGAGAAAGAACATGTTGCTAAAGAGACAGCTTATGTTTTTTGAATGACTCGGAGTTCAGCTGTTCTTAAATGAACAGTATATGAGGGTTTTAATTTTTTTTTCCTTAAATAATTGTCAGGTAGAATTTCTCCTTAAAGAATTATCATTTTATGTGTAAATGATTTATGATAGAAATCTAGCATGTTTAATGGGTATTTCTTCATCTAGGTCACTAAACAAAGTAATAACCTATTTTACTAAGAGATCTCCATGCTGCTGTATAAAGATAAATTAGGTGCTCCTATTGAAAAATTAGGCAAGAGCTTGGTGTTTGGGGGGTTTTGGGGTTGTTTTTACAAAATTCTTATTGTCCTTGTAAATGGCTGAAAATCTCTGGGCTTGTCTGTCTGCAAATTCCTGTTGGAGCCGAGGCCTCTTTCCAGTGCTCGGGCAGCGTTTCTTTGTGGGGAGTGGCAGAGGAGCCCTGTCTGAGCTGCTTTGGTGCTCCCTTGCAGGTACTACCTCTGCTTGCAGCTGCGAGATGACATCGTTTCGGGCCGGCTGCCCTGCTCGTTTGTCACACTGGCCCTGCTGGGCTCCTACACCGTGCAGTCGGAGCTCGGTGACTACGACCCGGACGAGTACGGCAGCGACTACATCAGCGAGTTCCGCTTTGCGCCAAACCACACTAAAGAGCTGGAGGACAAAGTGATCGAGCTGCACAAGAGCCACAGGTAAGCAGAGGGGATCAGTGTGAGCTCTAGCCTGCCTCAGGTACCATCTTGGTGCATCAGGAGATGTTAAATTCTGCAGCGGTGTACTTATAATATTTTTTGGGCAAGACTCCTCTGTGTGTCTTTGGACAGAGAAGAGCTTTGCGGCGTGTGAGTTAACAGGGTCTAGGGTACCTACCCAGCTACCTAAGGCTATAGTTCTGACAGGCTGAAAATGTTTTCCAGCTGCTGGATTTTCTCTTGTGTTCTGTTTCCTTAACATTCATGCTTGAACTGGTTACTTTTCCACAGGGGAATGACACCTGCAGAAGCTGAGATGCATTTCCTGGAGAATGCCAAAAAACTATCAATGTATGGAGTAGATCTCCATCATGCCAAGGTATGTACATTAGTTCTCTCACAGGCCATATGTCTCCTGTAGAATAGTACTTGGATCTGCATGGACTCTCCTGATTTATTTTTTCTTGTATTTTTGAGACAAGAATTTTGTGGGATGAGTCATGTGTCAACATAAGGAAAGGTGACTCATGAAAGAATTGTAAATATACCTTGTAACCATAACATAACTTATCCTATAGATTCAAAGAAGTTGCACATCAACTTTCATGTTGATTAAACAATGCTATCCTTGAGGAAAATACTGAATAGTTGATGTGATGAGGGAGAATTTTAGAAGCTGTCCAGAGAGTGGTCAATTTTCATGTAATTCAGCTACATTTTCCAGTTTAATAAGGCCAGCCATGCTATCTTAACTGGATAACAGATCATTTCTATGCTGCAAAGGACTGTCAAGCGATTATTTAGCTGTGCTGGGAAACCTAATCAGATTGATGATAATGGGGAGGCAGCAGCAACTTGTCTCCTTCCTGAAGTGTGGTTGTTGCAGTTGACAGGGAGGGCAGTAATTCTCCTGGAAACATTCTCCCACGATCAAATAGTTTCTCTAATCATCAGCAGGCTAAGTTATGAATAAAACATGGTCACTCTTACTGTGGCTTGGGAGAGTCACTTATTAGCCTTGTGTTGGTTGTCTGATTTTTAGTTGTTTTTTTGGTTTTGTTTTTTTTTTTTTTGTCCAAATAAATAATTGCTATTGTTTCCTTCACTCTTCAGAGTAAGACTGATGGATTTTAACATTTTTGAGGTTAGCAAGCATCCTTGGCAAATGAATATGGAACCAAAGAATTCTGCCCTGTGGAGAGAACTGCATTTTCTGTAAAGGTCAAATTATTGTGAGCCTGTTTTTTTGCTGCAGCAGATCCTTTCAAGAATTGAGATAAATTTGCAGCTCGGATCTTGAAAGAGCCTGCAACCATGTCCCTGGGGCATTTTGTAGGAGCTGTGCATGCGTGTTACAGAATTCAAGGCGATCTTTTGTGTTCTGTTAATTGCCTTCACTGAAAATGAAAAATCTGTGTACAATTCAATGGGCAACATCTACCAGGAGGGATGCTACTGCCTTCCCTGTATCCTGCAGATACGCACACTGTCTCGAGGCACATTTGGAGCAGAGAGAAATGGATTGGCAAATGTCACTTGATAGCCTTTTTCCTGATGCAAAGAAGTCCCAAAACCAAAAACTAAACGGATTGCTGTTTTAAATGAGTAACAGGCTTTGTTACTGAAAATTTTACATAATGCAGCACTAAGGTCTAAGTGTTTTTTCAGAATATTGGAAAAGAGCTGTGAATTTTAAGATGGGATATTGCAAGATAACCATTTTTTTTATTCTTTCCTGAAAAAATGTTAGTATCCTGGCTTGCTCTTCTTTTTTTTTATATCAAAAGACTCAGAGCAAGAGAAGTTAGCAGAAAAGCTAATCTGTCTCCAAACCGATGCTCTTTATTTTGAAAAGCTGCAGTGACAACCAAGATGTGTCTGTCTGTGGGTTAAGAATCCCGACAGTCATCTTGAAAATTGAGCTGAAGGTGGGAAAAGTAGACTCTGCGTGAGAAGTCATGTTTAGTTTTAATTAGGTCTGCCAGTGAGATTTGATGGTGTCAGTCTAGGGGACAAGTATCTCTGTGCATGCCTTTTGGAAGTCGTGCCATGGCAAATGTCTCTATGTAAATGTCAATTCTTTAAGGCTGTGCCAATATCTTCACTGTTGGACAGATGTTGGATTCACCAGCTTGCATTAAAACTAGTTCTCAGTTTTCCTATGCAAGGCTGTGATGAAAAATATATTCATATTGATAGATTTGTCCTCTGGGCTGTCACCATTCTGAGGAAGTCACCCCCATCCATATGCAGAGCTAGAGGAATGTGCCTCAGACATTACAGCTAACAGGTTTCTGGCCCATGCAACCACATGGCTCCTGAAAAATGCCAAATTCTTTTATTCAGGTTTCATTTTACACTAGTAGTATCACATTGGAAAACAGTCTCTGACACCAACAAGTAACAGAAGTCTTGAATAAATTTAGATCTGCAGCAAAGGTGGAGATAAGGGAAGAGAAGTTTGAGAAACTGTATCAAAAAAAAGAAGGCCCTTGCAGGGGCTGCAGAACCTGCAGAAATGTGTCATGTATGTGCACACTTGCACTTCAGGCCTTCACCAGGCATTGTGATTACTGCAATGAGACTTTGTTTTTTAGAATGTATTCACTGTATTTGGACATTGCTCTTTGATTAGGAAAGTGAAACAGAAGTACACTGAAAAATATTAGCTTTGTCTTTTCTTTAGTGCCTGACAGTGATACCACACAAGATCTGTATTTAGAAAAAAAATCTATCTTTAAGTGGTGATACCACTGTTTTTGGAATGTATGTCCTTTATTGGTGTGATTTGTAATGCTGAAGTGACTTCATGGCACTACTTCTATGTTCAGATTTTAAAACTTTTTTTTCATTTCAAGCTGTACTGTAGCTGTTTCATCATGACTGACCATGCATACCATTGTATTGGTCTTGAAATGTAATCAGATTTTCACTGAATGCTCTAAAGATAGCTGGCTGGGGAAACCAGGGGAAAAATTGATGAATTCATTCCATATTTATCATAGGGTGACATCTTCGTAGCTTCTGTGATCACGTTTTTTTGACTTTAGGTTATTCAAAAACAATTTGTGAAGGACTCAGTTACTTTAAAGTGGATTCTTCTTTTCTCTATCAGCACTAGTACTTAGCTAAACAAAGAAACAGTGATAGAAGAGAGTGAAGATCGGTTTTAGACAATTTGAAACCTCTAAAGGAAAGACAAATCTATATTTCTTACTTAAAGCCCCCACATATTTATGGGTATGTTCTGATAAAATTGTGGACAAATCTTCTGTAGTGCTAATGTGTCTGAGCTGCAGACAAATGTAGGTTATAGCACAGGCACACTTTTAGAAAGAAAGGTTTGTGGTCCAAATGCCCAACTTTATGCCCACTGGGCATTTCAAAGTGAAAATACTGGGCAAAAGCATAAGAGCATTAAAGAAACTAGCAAACCTACTAAAGCCAAGATGAGCAAACTACAGAAGAAAAATCTATCTAAGGATTCACAAGGCTTAGTCATGGAGATGAGTGATACCAGGAGAAGTAAATTTGTATGCTGTCATACTTACTTTCAATCTGGTATTTATGCTAATAGTCGCTTTTTATTATGCTAATAAAACTTTGCTGTATGATTGATATAATTCTTTTAATGACATCTAAAATTTCCCTCCTCCTTTTGAAGTCTTTGTAAAATATAAGGAAACATTGGAAAACCTCAGTTCCCTTCACCCTGCCCAACCTTACTATTATTTGCATGAATGCATTCAGTGAGTAGGGTAGCACTCAGAAATCAGGTCACTACAGCTGATGCATTAAAAAGACAAAGCTCAGATAGAAATACAGATACAGGAATCTGTAGTACTGTAGGATGCAAGGATGGAAATACTCAACAAAATGCATTGCTTGCTATTCCAGGATTCTGAAGGAGTGGAAATCATGCTAGGAGTCTGTGCAAGTGGACTCTTAATATATCGAGACAGACTCAGAATAAATAGATTTGCCTGGCCAAAGGTTTTGAAAATTTCCTACAAGAGAAACAACTTCTACATCAAAATCCGACCAGGGGAGGTAAGGGCATCCTGATTCTCTTAAGTGAATGAATCTCTTGAAAAAGGTTTTTGCTGGTTTGTTGATTTGTTTTGTCTTATAAGCTTTTAACATTCCTCTCCATTTATATTTCCTAATTTGTGCTGATTTTCTTAGAAAAGGTTACGTATATACTTTCTTTAAAATACAGGTAAAAAGCAACTTTGGTATTTTTCTGTTTACATCCACGAACTAATGTAAGGAATAAATATGGCCATCTGCACATGAAAAGCTCATCCATATTATGAATACTTTGGGCATTTAAGGAGTATATTGCTTATTCATGGAGAGCTTGTTATCCTCTCTTATGTTGTACATGAAACTGGATATATCTCACCCACTAAGAGGTGTAGACAGGCCATACCAAACTTCATAAACATATCAGGGCAGTATATTTACAGCATTTGGGGTAGCTACACACATTAGCCCTCCCAGGCCCACAGGAGCTCCTGTTCTGGCTCTGGAGAAGGGGTTGTGAAACCTCGTACAGTGAGTGCCCTCTCGTGGCTCAGCTGGATGAGAAGCAAGTCCCGACCTCACGGGATGAGCATGCGCTCACCCAGAAATCCCATGGAGAGCATGGGATGGTTTGAGTTGGAAGGGAACTTAATGATCACCTAGTTCCAACCAACCCCTCTGCCATGGGAAGGGATGCCATCAACTAGACCAGGTTCTTCAAAGCTCCATCCAACCTTGCCTATAAGATGATAACTCTTAAGAAATTCAGCATCATCACAGGCGAAGGAGGATTTCCATTTCAAATGCCAGTGCAATAATTGGCCTGTGACAGATGAAAACCCCATATCCATTTAGAGTGTGGAGCTGTATAGCAGGACAGAAATCACTCGGATGAGTTCTGGCATTTCTCTCTTAATGCAGCTAGTGTCTCTGAGACTAACTTCATAATTGACCTTGAAACCTTGCTGGGGCTCCCTACCCCTGAGCCTAAACCTTTTTTAGAGTATTAAACCAAAATCCACAAACCTACATCTCCTACCCCTCAGCAGACACAGTTTTAATAACCAAATTTCCAGCCTTGAGTTTGATTTTAAAACCCCGAAAAAATAGTCACTGGCATTCCCAACACCTGCACTGAAGCTCTCCACCACTGCTACCCTGTTGAGCTCTGCTGGTCTTGGTACACAGTATCCTGTAACCAGGTCATAGTTCTGTGTGTGAAATAATCAATGCAGCCTCTGTCCCAATTACATTTGATGATAATGTGATTCACTGTCCCACATAATCTTTGTTCTTTTGTTGTTTTCTGACTTATTTCCCAGTCAGCTTCCATAGGGATCCAGGCTTCCTTAAAAGTGCCCTTCTGTCTACCTTTTCCCCATCACAGCAACTGTATTTTATCTACTCAGCTATCTGCATGTAGCCATCAACGTTACAGCAGATATATCTGGCACAACTTCTGCATCTGAAATATATAAATTTGCAGCAAAATCTAAAGAGGTCTCTTTGTATCTCTGGACAACTCTTTTCAATTACTTGTCTTGCTTGCCTCATCCTCCTCAGAAGAATTAGCTCTAATCACTGTGATTTACTAACAGTAGTACTTTCTCTGTAAATATCCTTATTCTAAGGCTGTGTAAGACCACATCAGTCCCTGAGGACTGCTGCTTACCTCCAGCTATTACCAGGCGTCCCACTGTATTTTAAACTGGTGAAAATAAATCAACAGGGTTAAAACACTTGAAATGATGTTTTCTCAGAAGTCTCACAAGACTTAACTGATCTCTTTGTTACTATAGGGTATAAAATGTCACTGTCACCATAAGAAATCTCTTGCTTATCACCAGTGTTTCCCCTCAGAAATGATCCTCAAAAGCTGTCACAGATTATCAGCCACAGCTTCTTTCCCAGAATACTTTATGTAGAATATGTATATGTGTGGTTATATACATGAGCATATACATTCGCCCTTGCAATGAGGTGATACAGACAGAGGAAATGAAGATGAACCTGTGTACACTGTCTAAAAATAGATGCACAGCACCAAAAACATACTTATTCTTTTTTCCCTACCTAGTTTGAGCAGTTTGAAAGCACTATTGGGTTTAAGTTGCCAAATCATCGTGCTGCAAAGCGCTTATGGAAAGTGTGTGTTGAACACCATACATTTTTCAGGTATGTGGATTTCTTTTCCTAAAGGTGTGATATAAAACGCAACAGAAAATATCAATTCTGTCAGCAGAGACAAAACCCTTCAAATCAAATTGTCTTTTTGATCATGAGGTACCTCTAAGCAGATAAAGGAAGGTTACTGCTTTTTCAAAATTTGAGATGTTGCACCCAAATTATTCATACTATTTCAGATAGATACTGCTTAAAATTGCCATATGGTCCTAATTAATCATTTTGCTTTATCTGTGCCACAATATTATCAGCTGCTATAATTAAAGAGATGAAGGACTCTGCTGCACTACTGTATATAAGTTTGTATAGGGAGAACAACTTATATGGAAGATTGCTGGGGGACATGGGTGAGATTTTAAAAAAGAAGAGTATTTTTATTTAATTATGTATGAAAATACAACAGTAGTAGGCCATAGTTTTTTTGGTCACACAGAATACCCAACCCATAGCTGTAATTTTTGGANGAAATAAATGCTGTAATTAATTTGCAGTAAGATAGTCATTAAATTGATACTTAACAAGGGAAACCCAAAAGGGTGAGATTTTCAACAGCAGGAAAGGGTGTCCAGTGCTTAAGAATCGCCTCTGGGGAATGCTTGTGAGTACTGTATAATTTCCCTCCTTTCTTAAAACTGTTGGTTCAGGCTGTCCATGCATTCATATGAAATGCAATCTTAGCAGCAAAAGATCTAAAGAGAAATGGAGTGTGCATTTCTGGGATATTTTCTAATTTTTAATGAAAAATCAGTGTCTGAAGCATAGACTCCATAACAGGAAATTGGCTTCTCCAGCCAGCTACCATGCATACCATACAGAGTGTGGGAGAGCCCTAACCTGAAAAATGTCTACACCCCTGTGAATGAATACTGCCTGTCATTCACTGGAAATCAGTTCTGGCCCTGTCCTCAGCATAACATCACCACGTTAAATTTGAAGAGATACATCTGCGTTTCAGCCCAGTCAGGGCCTCTGGTACAAGAAACTCCATATTTTTAGTTTTGGTAATCAGAAAATAGTAAACCTGATTTTCAAGCATGAAGGAGCTGAGTGATTCCCATTTGAAAGAACTCAGATCTTCAAATGCTTTAGCTAAGTGGTTTTGTCATGCTGTATAAGGGGCATCCTTTGATTCCGCTTTAGCCACAGGCCGGTGAGGCACAGGTTACGATGCAGAGTGATACCCAGCAGTCGTCTTCTCTCCTCAGCAGAAACAGTGGACTGATTTTGGAGGAGGGGGAATAACAGGTGCACTGCTTGGTGTGTTTTAGGCTCCTGCTGCCAGAAGCACCTCCAAAGAAGTTCCTCACGTTGGGCTCCAAGTTTCGCTACAGCGGCCGGACACAGGCCCAGACGAGAAGAGCCAGTGCCCTCATAGACCGTCCTGCACCTTACTTTGAGCGGTCCTCCAGTAAACGTTACACCATGTCCCGCAGCTTAGATGGGGGTAAGACCCTCTCAACTGACCTTGTCAAAAATTATCCTCACAGTGGTCACTGCCTTAGATTAGGTGTAAACCTCATCATCTCCTCTCCTTGAGATTTGGCTGAGCGGAGGCTGTGAGCACCTACACGTTCACTGCAGGGGTAGAGGAGGATGCAGAGAGATTCCATGCTAAATGTGCTGCTGTGGTCCTTACAAACTGTTTGGCTGGAGGATGTCCTTTGGAGCCCACTCTTCACAGAGCCTCTGTCCTTGGTATCTGCTTCCCTGATTTAGGGAAGGATGGGAGGGACCTGCCTGTCCAAGAAAGTCAGGCTTCAACACTTTTTGAGGGTTTGCATGAGTGACTGTTTGGGTTTTGGTTGAATATGAGATTTTCTCCTGTGTAGGTTTTTCACTTAAGTTTGTTACGATCCAGAAATTATTAATTATTTCCCTTGAGTAATAACACTTGATTCCAATTACCTCATATCCTGCTTCAATGAGCACTAGGAGACTTTTTTCATACATTTTTTTGAAGGTATGAAATGGGGAGTAACATACATGGGTTAATAGTACATCCTTCCTCTCTTTATCCTTGGTTCACGGAGGTCGTGGTTCTGCTGCTGACTTTGGTTGAATCAGTGTGTAGTTCAGAGTATCAGCTACTTCCATCAGCTATTACTGTTGTCAGCTGTTGAGTAAAAAGAGGTTGTGGTTTTGTAGCTCATTTTTGTAGAGAAAAAAAGACTGAGACTAAACTCAGACTCATTACAGATTGAAAAAACATGAATTCTCTTGCAGAATATCACAAATTGCAATGAATATAGTTGTGGTGGGGATGGGAGAAGCTTTGATTTAAAAGTACAAGTGACAAGCCTTTTTCTCTCCCTCTAAAGGTGCTGCTTGTCATTAATTATTTTGGAATCTTCTAATTCTGATGTGCTTCTTGCTCGTTACCAAGCAACTGGTGACCTGATTGCTGTGCATGTGTTTCAAAGCAGAAATTATCCTTCTGCATTATTTTGTTTGTAACATCTAAAGAAGATGTCTCCCTCTACTCCCTTTGCTTTCTCCTGCCTCCTAAACCTAATCCCAAGAGACAAGATACCTGAAACGCTTTACACAGCATTTGTTAGACTCTGCAAGGTTTTTATGTTGCTAATTTGACTAAGTGCAAATGGGGGAAAGAGGTTTTTTAAATCAGTGCTTATGGCCTCTTTACTGGCATTGTTACTATAATGCAGATGTGTCTGTAACGTTCTGCATTGTGCTTACATTGTGACTGAGACTCTGTCATTTGTTACAGATGCAAGTGAATTTATAAATTTGAATAATCCTATTGGTTTAGAAATTAGTTACCCAACAGTCAAGAACAGGGTCTGGGCATATGTTAAAGTTTTGATTACATTCTATCTGTAAAGGTACTATTTCTTTCAAAATAACTTTTGTATCTTTAAATCTGGTTAATTTTTGAGCACTTGGATCCTAAAATATTCTAGTTGGGTCCCCTGAACTGAAAGTCATCACTTCGCAGAATTTTTTAGGATAATGAGCTCACTTAACAGGCAGACTTAAGCACTCAATAATACAAGGATCACATTTCTTTTTTCTCA
>VZUA01061462.1:6755-24420 GCA_013401035.1 Horornis vulcanius | reverse complement strand
CCATAGCTGATGTCATAGCTGGTTCTCCTTATGTTTCCTGCCTGATAACTGTGACAACGCGTTGCTTTTTTTTTGTCTGGTATTTTACTACAGTAGTAATTTTAATGGCTTGCTAACATTTAACAACTGTGTAATGCACACATTAGCTACAGTAATGTGTGTATACACATACATAATATATGTGTATGCATATAAAAGCTATGAGCTTCCTTTCAAGTAAACACTTTATTTAAATGTATGCACATGCTTCTGGTTTCCTGAAACATGACATAGTTGTGTTTTCAGAATTATCTCAAATGTTTTTCTAAACCAGCTTTTTTAATTTTATGCAGCTTCTCAGCAAAAGCTATTTCAGATTTTCCCTCTTTAAATATTTGCTTTTAGCATCAGTGAATGAAAACCATGAAATGTACATGAAGGATTCTGTGTCTGCTGCAGAGGTTGGTACTGGCCAGTACGCCACAACAAAGGGCATCTCTCAGACCAACTTGATAACCACTGTGACTCCAGAGAAAAAGACAGAAGAGGACAAAGATGATGAAGAGGGCAAAAAGAAGAGAGCAGAGGAAGTCACCCCGATTTCAGCAATACGCCATGACACCAAGGTAGAATTTCCAGGGTTTTGTATTAAACAGGGCTGCCTGGAAAGTGCTTGGAGAAACACAGAATTTTTAGGAAGGGGATGAGAAAGAGGAAATAAAACTAGTTCTGTGAAAGGAAATATACAATGTTTATATACATGTCTTGAATCAGTGTTTTTGTAGTTCTATCAGTTTTCATATGATGTTGTAAAACTTAGTTCCTGCCTAAAGAGAAGTGGTGTCTGCTTGCAGGGAGCATGTTTAACAGTGAGAATGATGTTTTTCATATAGCATTCAACAGCTCTTTAGGAAATGCCCAGAAGTGGCCTGGTGATGCGTTTGTTTTTTTGGTTTTCGGTCATATTTTGACTTTAGTATGGCCATCCTGTTTTTTCATTTTGACAAAATAGTTCTGTATTCTTGTATGTAGCTCTGTGCTTTAAACTATTCCTCTTACACTTCTCATAACACTGTTTCCTTGAATGAATTTCAGTGGGCGGTTTTTCTCTATTAACTTCTGGTTATTAATCTGCTGTTATAAGCATTTTTTTTTTCTGGCTTACAAATGTATTTGCTTCACTTGTTTGAAGTTTGTGTTGAAGAAAGCAGTTTTTATTGATGGTTCTCTTCTCAGTTGTTAAATTTGAATCATCCCTCATCATCTTCAATCCCACCACCATCACACACACATAGACACATGGTTGTGCAGAATATCTACTGAGATATTAGTACAGGGTAAACCAAACAGGAGGATGGAGAAAATAGTGAATAGAGATTGACAGTGAAGAGAAATATGGTAGAATAACATTCAGAAAGTGTACTGTGGAATGCATTAGCTAAACAAGTAAGGTTTACCCTCTTCTTTTAGTATGGAAAATCTTGGTATATATATTTACATCCACAGAACTGTCAAGTATGCAATTGTTGGAACCTGAATTTTAGCTTTATCATACAAGGCCATGATGAGCTACATAGCGAAAGGATCAAGTCCTCAAAAAGAGTTGCAGTCTAAGGTACTAAAAACCAGAAGCAAATTGAGTTACTGAAAATTGCGAATGAGAAACGGTTTTCTTTGGAAAGTGTGTGCTGTAATTGTAGCATTTAAAATATAATCTCTACAAAATTTAACTGAGTTCTTCTTGAAACTCCATAGTTTCCACATGGAGAAAAAAATGATGAAAATCAAATATGTGGAAAACATCCAATAGAAGTTAGTTCTGTTCCGAGTGTTTGTTAATTTAACTCAATGGAGGGATCAGTTGCATTTTGAAGATCATCTAGCTATTCCTTTTATATAGCTAGAAATACTGAAAGATACTTTAGGAGACTAATTTGATGGAACCTAAATATGTGCAAATGATTGATTTTTACCCCCACTCAAGAGATGAGTTCTGTTCAAACCATAATTTATAGACTTTCAGCTCTGTAATTCTACAGATATCTCAGTCCTGCTTCCACATAGACTTGCTAACAGATTTGTCTGTCGTCATAAAGAGAATGTTTCAAGAAACACAAGACAAGCTTTAAGTCCCTTTTTAAGGGCATATAAATGTTTTACATATGTTTTCAGCTTTTTCTTTAAGACATTTTGCCTCTGTTTTATCCATGTGTATTGAAGTACCAGAAGTTATTCTGGTAGTATTAACACTGTAAACATGTCAGTAAGTAAATAGTTTGTATTAGAAAAGAATACATTTACTTTGGATTTTTATCTTTACAATATAAAGAGAAGTTGTATTTGTGTGTGTATTTAGCTCACACAAGAACCTGTGAGTCCATCAGCATTAAATTTTGACTTGAGCTTACTGCATTAAATACATAAAGACATTTGTAAGTGGTTTGAAGGTAGGCTTGGTTCTAATTACTTGGGAATACAGATTCCTTGAACTGATAGATTGTTAGAGAAGAGAGAAAGGGAAATATTAAAGAGGAAGGAGAGCAGTTCTTCCATGTAATTACTTGGCTTACGTCCCATTCCTACCATTAATATACCTGGTAAAGTTCGGGCTTAGTAGCAACCTGTGTCTAAAACTTGGACCTGCTTTTTGCCTCCAGTTCAACACCAGATTGAACTGGATGCAAATGCTGTTGTGACTTTAAAGTAATTTTGCTTTTGGGAGCCTGGAATGAAAGTGAAATGGCTGTTATAGCTCCTTGGGGAGATGCACTATGAATGGAGTAGCTCAGGCACCTAGGGTTTGGTCATGGATCCAGTGGGCCACTTCAGCTACATGCACCTGGTGGATTTTGGCAAAAAACATCTCTGATCCATCAGTATTGTGGCAGATGTATTGTGCTGGTGTATGCTTTTTGGTGATGACAGTGGTTTTTGTTCTTCTAAAGAGCAGTGGTGTCTGCTTGCAGGGAGCATGTGAAATGACAGTCACAATTTCTGCTGAATCACTTCCCTCCTCCTACCAATTTTTTTGTCCTCAAATAACCTGAAAGGTCAGTTGAATGTCCTACAAGTGGCATATCAAAGCAAATCCTGCTTGTTGGTAGCCAGTATTCTTGGCATTGTGGTAAAACTTGTAGCAAAAGCATCAGGGGCATTTTTGCCTTTTCACTATGGCTAAAGGGTCACATCTTGATTATGAGGAGATGTGATTGTGTGGGGCAAGGACCTCTCTCTAGCCAGCCTCCCTTCAGATCCCCAGTGAGAGATGATGGGGTCTGCTGAGCCACAAGTCTCAGCTCCCTTCTTTCAGTGTACAGCCGAAGGGGTGGCAGCATGCAGGGGCTGGCAGGGTGCATGGCTGGGAGGGGCTGAGCCCCCAGCACTGCCTGCTTGGGCTCACAGTGGGCAGAGGTGAGGGCAGGGCTGTGGGGATGCCCAGCAGGGGCCAGTGGAGGGAGCTGTGCGGGGGAACTGGCTGCTGGGATAGCTCTCAAGCTGGATATTTTATCAGGAGCAGCTGATGAATGGATTTCTGCTCCCCCACCAAACCACAATGTGTTTCAATTTGGTTTAGGGCCTAGATTTTTTTTTTTTTTAATATTGCAATGGAGGAATTTAAAGTCCTTGGCATTTTAATTGTTATGCTGAGGTTGTCCAAGGCATAGATGGGAAGCATCTGGCCCCCACTGGGTCTCCTTCTGACTGCAAGAATGCTGTTACAAGTAGTGCTGGTGTTAGAAATACGTTTCCTTCTTTGTTGCCCTCCATATTATGTTGGAAAACTCTTTATGACTGGAAACCAATCTTGCAGTAAGCGGAAATTGGCAACACCTGAAACTCCCCATGTGGCCATGGCAGGTTTTATGTAAATCCTGTGCTGCAGAGGACTAGACAAATGTTGAATTGAGCAGTTGCCTTTTGTAAGCTGGAAGCGTGATTCACTAATACCTGTGGTGTGTGGCATGGGAACATGCACCTCTCAATTCAGTGGAAAGCTGTGGTGTTAAAATACTGTTTATAATTTTATATATATAATATATATTATTTATCATCACGGAAGAAAATTAACTAATTACAGTTTTCTTTTTGTCCTTTTGCTTTTGCGCCTTGTTTGCTGCTCTTTCTCTGTCACCAGCCATCTTTGCTTGGCACTGACTCCCACCACTCCTCGCCATCCTCTCAGCCTGGCCCCCATGTATCTTCAGCAAAGCTTCGCAGGAGATGCAAGGAGAGCACTCGGACAAAGTCCTTAGGCTGTGAGGCCCCCAAAGAGAGCGCTCCAAAGCACAGCGAGTCCGAGCCAGACTCTGACAGAAAGGGGCGAGTTTGCTCCGCCGAGCAAGACATGGCTTTTGGCTACAAGCAAAAAGCTGGCAAAGGCGGAACTCTGTTTTCCTTCTCCTTGCAACTTCCAGAGTCATTTCCTTCCCTCCTGGATGACGATGGCTACCTGTCGCTCCCTAACCTCTCCGAAACCAACCTCCTGCCTGCCAGTGTGCAGCACTACCTCCCCATCCGCTCCCCCTCCCTCGTGCCTTGCTTCCTCTTCATTTTTTTCTTTCTGCTCTCTGCCTCTTTCTCAGTGCCATACGCTCTCACTCTCTCCTTTCCTCTGGCTATGTGCCTCTGCTACCTGGAGCCCAAGGCGGCCTCCTTGAGTGCCTCACTTGCCAATGACCTGAGTGACAGTTCAGAGGAAGAGGTGTGTACCTCGGCATCGAACACACTCTTTTTCGTGTTCAGTGCTTCAGTCCTAACCAGTGTTAGATTGCTGCAGTAGTGGTCCTACTTTCAGAGCCTCATTTCTGTCTGTGCTGATATGTTAGAAGGGTTTTTTTTTTGGTTTGGGGGTTGTTGTTTTTTGGTTTGGTTTTGGTTATTTTTCTTCTTCTTCTTTTTTATTTCTTTCTCATGCTGGGAGTACAGCTTGGAGCCCAGGGTTAGGCACAACACTGTGTGGAAGAGGCTTGGTTTGAACTGTGTCAGCTGGTGCAAAGTGACTTGCACTAGATGATAAGACCTTTTTCTTCACTCTATCAGTTTATACTAGGGTTAGAATAGTTATCTAAATAGTGGGTATTATGTATAATTTTCTGCATAATTACTGAAGCATGCAAAAATATGCATATGTATCTACATTTATTTATAGACTAGCTACCCAACAATGATGAACACCCTCACCAGCTTCAGTATGTTCAAAGTCCAGATGGACTCAGCTTTTTGCAAAAGGCTATCAGCTGTAGCTGAACCCTAGAAAAGGCTTTCTGGTCCAGCAAAACCTGGATCTCTATTTTCAGCCTTGATCCCATCTCTACTGCAGATTAAATTGTTTTCCCATGGTTAAATCCAGTGTATCAGTGAGGGGTCAGATTGGGACAGCTGTTCTGCAGCTGTTGCGGGAGCACACCATGTGGGCTGTCTTGACATTTGCAGTGTTGGATTAGTGCTGCCAAAACTGATGCCTCAAGCCACGAGGGTCATCACGGGCAGATGAACCAGCTGTAGTAGGGGTCTGCAGTGGTTCTGGGTACTGTGCATGTGATGGTGTATCCAGATGTAGGAAAGGAATCTGCTTATGTAACAGAGTAACTGGCATCTCAGGTTTTGCTGGTTATTCTTTGTTGACAGAACAAAATAATGAGTTCAGATTTTCTTGTTTTTCTGTTTTCTTCTTCAACTTCAGATACAAAAGTACAGTTGTGCTTTGTATATAAAGAAAAAAAAAACCCAGATCAGATAATTGCAGACCAGTTGGCCATGTAAAAAGCCACCTTGGCCACTTGTCAATAGTCCATTGCAGTAGCTCTCTTCAATAAACCAGCTTGAACATTGTCATGTGCTATTGTTGGTTTTGTAAGACTTGGTGCAGGATTTCATTTCCTTTTTATGGAAAGCCAAAAGTCACATCAATTTGTCTTGTAAAAACATGGGGTTTAGATCCTTTTGGCTCCGTGATGCCTTACAACTAAAAAATAATGTGCAGTTTCTGATAAAAGGCATCCAAAATGCTGCTACCTCATTCCTTGTCCTCATTTTGAGACAGAATTTAGGTCTCAATTTGCATTAGCTCTGCTCTTGGATTAATCTAATAGCAATAACAGCATTAATATAGTTCCAGTTCTAGAGGCAATAATGAGGCAGTGTTTATGTAATACATTAGTCTGTTCCTCTTTCAGAAATGAGCATTTCTTTTTGTTAGTAAAGTTAGGAAGCATTGAGCATAAAAACATCAAAAATAGGCTTTTTAGTATCGCTCTTTTATGAGGGTGATTACTCTGGCAGTGCTTCCTGGCAGACAACACAGACTTGTGCCTAATCCACGGGGTATTTCTTGTTCAAAATATTGCATGAAAGTGAATATGTTTTCAACTCTGGCATGTCTGCATTACATTGGCAAAACAAATCACAGCAATTACAATCACAAGGTAGGAGAGGTGCAGCCACAGCACGTCAGGAGAAGCTGCCTTCTGTCCTGCTCTAGGCCTCGCCTGCCTGCCAGCCCCACCTCAGCTGTACCTCAGCCTGTCTTGGAGCTGAGCCTGGCCTTACTCTCCACTCCAGAGGAGACCTGCCTTGCTCAGCCTTAATTCACCATTCCCTGCTCTGTGATAACCCCAGATCTTTATTTCAAGTAACTCAGTACGGCTGACTTTGACTCCATGGCTGTTGATTGGCTTATTAGCA
This sequence comes from Horornis vulcanius, assembly GCA_013401035.1. Taxonomy (NCBI): domain Eukaryota; kingdom Metazoa; phylum Chordata; class Aves; order Passeriformes; family Scotocercidae; genus Horornis; species Horornis vulcanius. Next base: position 17,757 of record VZUA01061462.1, on the reverse strand, counting down.
GACATGTATATTGCAATAAAGCAAGTTTTATGCTTTATTTAGGATTTCATTCCACTTATGGCAAAAGAAATGGGAACCTTTCCCGCCCCCACAGTTGACAAAAGATGGCACACAGAGATGCAGAAGACTACAGCCAGTATCCTGAACCAATGTCATACATTGTTGAGCTTGTCCTCCCTTGAGCTATGCATCTGGAGTCAGTCCATGCAGTCAAAGACAGAATCTCACCCCTTGGAGTTCATTGGCTTCTGTGTTTGTACCTTAGCAGCTAATTTTGTATTGACTTCTAATTCTTAAATGAACTCTATGAGCCAGACTTGTGTTACAATGCCTTGAGACAAATTTTAATTCTTTTTAAACGCATAGATTCACTGATTCCTCTTTGTTTCTTTTTTTTTTTTTTTTTGAAATAGGAGTGACAATGCATACTTTTTTGCCATATCTTTACAATTGCTTAGAATGTTATAAAGAATGAAATCCTTTGTTAATAAGGAAACAATTTTCTAGTACTTTAGTGAAAGCAATTGGACCACCCTAATAGACTACTTTGACACTACACTTCCATTTAAAAATAAATGTGGTCTGTCTGAAGAGTGGTCATGGCTTGAAAAATTTCATGTAACTTGCGTTCATGCACTTAGCAAGAAGTGCAAAATGCTTGTTAATTCTTCTGTCTGTCATAAAAACAATACAAACTCTTCAACGAATAAAAAACAAAGCAATGAAAAAATCAAAACATTGTCTTATGAAATACTGGAGTTGTCAGAAAATGACAAAAGATTAAAGGAAATTCAAAGCTAAGACCAATACTCCATCCAACAGTAGGTTGTTCTTTTGTTCTTGTTCATATTGATGTTATTGGAGGATGAAATGTGTTGTCCTGACCTTAAATTGCCTGCCTGGGTTACTTTAGATTTTCTAAGGACCACAGAAAATCACTAACAGATACCAGAGCTTTCACTGCTATCAAAGCAACTTGGATTTGCCAGTCTGAGGCAGTAGGGTGCACTTTACTTACTAGTTATCCATATGCTTCCCTGACATCAGAGTAGTTTTTTGAATTCTCTTCTCAGTCTGTAGTAACCTCCACTCCACTCTATGATAATCTTGACACTTGTGTTCTCCACTAAAATATTCTTCATGCAAAGCAGGGATAGATCAGTCGGTATAATGCTGTGCTTTGTTTCATTTTTATCATTCATACCTAGTAAGTGTTTGGGGGTGGGGGGAGTTACTTTTGTTTTTCTCCTGCTTTCATCCATATTCTTAAATGGAATGAGAAGTATTTTTTTCTTCTTTTAATGGCAGTTTTCTTTCTTTTTACTATCATTAACAATTATCAGCTGCTCTTTATTGGAACCGAGTGGGATCTGAGCCTTACCATTACTCCACAGACAGACAGTAGATGGGCTGGGGGTACGGTTATTTGAACTCCTTGGTAATGCAGACAGCCTCATGGTGTATAAATGTGGAGACAAGAACAACAAGAACAAATGAGGGGCTGAAAGTCAGATGACTGTTAAAGTAGCTTTTTTGGGCTTTGGTTTGTTTTTTTTTTAATTATCTTTTTCCCCTCCGGATAAAAAATTTGACCACCACTTTATATTGGCTAGAACAAAAATTAGTTCAATAATTTTCCGTAAAAGATCATTATGGGAGGAAAAGTTTGTTTAGAAAATATTAGTCACTTTTTTTCCCCACTTTTTTTTTAAAGTTACCTGGCTTTCTTAAGGAAAAAAAAAAAAAATCTGCTATTCAAATAACACTTTTCCAGTAATGTTTTGTTTGGCTTATAAATTTGTTCCAGTAAAGCCATATACTGTGTACAGTACGCCTCGAGTCTTCCTCTGAGTCTGTTCTGTTTACTAATATAGCATTTTCATTTTGCTTCTTTGACATGTGCGTGGTTTGAAAAGCAATGCTAATGCAGTTCACAGGGATGTTGAGTTTAACAGCTCCCCGTGTGAGCCGCATGTACTGATGAGCTGGGTTTATTCTTTATTCCTGCCTTCCTCTCGGGACCCGGGTACTTGTCTAACCCAATAGACTGACAGTGAGCAGACGGATACTGCGGCTGATGGTGAGACCACTGCCACCGAGGTTTGTACAGTCGCCGGCACCCAGCTATGGCAGGGGACAGCCTTTTGCCTCGGCTCTTCCCAACCCTGGGCCTCGGGGCTAAACCGCATGTCTGCTACGGCAGTCCAGGATCCCTCCCTGCGCGTGTGTGCATGTGTGTGCCTGCAAGCGGGACAGCTTTGCTAGGAGTTTCCAGTGCCCCCTGTGGGTTCCTCTTACTTCTGAGTTTGGTTCGGAAGCTGCAAGGCCTCTGTGTTGTGCGGTTAGTGGGGCACTGGTGATGTCAGCCACACTAGTGCTGCCCACCCGGAGGGTTGTGCTGGCCAGATCATGCCCTGGGGTTTTTTGTTTGCTTGTTTGCTCTTATACTCTGAAGCCTGAGTGGGAGAGTGGGGAAAAGGCAATAAAAGGCAGTTTTCAAATTTACTGAATAGAGATATTCTCATATTTTATATATCTAAGGTTTTTCTTTAATGTAATTTCACATGGCATCTTCACATATTGCCACAACTAGTCCAGGTATTCTTTTCAGAGGAGAAATGTAAAATGTTTATATTTTCGTTGCACTGAGAAGCCTCATATCCACAACATGCTATATAGACTGTGCAGGCAAATTCAACCCTATGTGACTTCACTGAAGTGCATATAATGCTTTCATTATTAATATGGTTGCAGCTGCAAACATGAGATGAATTTCGTCTGACATCTGCTAGAAGACAGAGTCTTACCACAAACACTACTCTAGGTTTTTAGAAGGATCTCATTAATATTAGAGACTGTTAAAATTATCGTGGAGGAAAATTTTTTTGTATGACACGTCAGGAAAATTCAGCATTGGCTGTAAATAGAATAAATTTGAACTGAGTTGTAAAGTAATCAACAGATTTTCCCATGAGTCATTTGTCTAATTAGGACTATATGAAAAATTAACAATAAAATAGCTGCACGGGCATTAAAAGAATTCAAACGGTGCAACAACATAAAGTCTGTTGAGATGAGTCAGAAGTACAAAATGCTTTCAAGTGCTTCTTCCACTCCATAGCTTCAGGCCTTGAGCCTTGCAGAAAGTAAAACATAATCATAAAATTGTCACATTTTAAATGTTCGGTTTATTACTCAAAAATGCCTTTTAATATCCCTAGTTGTCGTATTTATTTAGAGGAGAAGATATAGCACATCTCAGTTTTTCTTACGGGTACCTGATTTTCAAAATGTGCGGTGTATCTGCCATCTGAAAATTGCACCCTTGGAAACAGAGCTGCTGGGCTAGTCCTTATGGTGTTGCTTTTGAAAATGTGCACTGAAGTGGATGGGATGTATGTGCCATTCCAGATGATAGATCCTAAAAGAATATATACAGGCTAAATATGAAATAAAATTACAGAAATACAGAAAGGGACTATGGTTAGGGAAATAGCATTTTAAGCAAACAAAATGTGCTTCCTTCTGTAGAAAGTGTTCCAGGTTGTTTGTTCATGGTGAGTTTACGCAAAGCTTTGCTTGTGGCCCAGATTCTGTCCTATGTGTAAATTCTGGGATTATGGAATTCCAAAGCATTTGCTGTTGCTGTTCAGTGCTAGACTAGATGTGACCTTGGTGAGAAGGTGCAACTGCTGCTCCATAAATAGAGATCTATGAATGTGGAGTGTAGCAATATTTATAAAAGGAAGATGTTTAATTCCCCTTTGGTAACAAAAAATGAATTTGAGAAGAAGACATTTGCTCTGAGTTAGGAAAACCGTGCTAAACCACTGTGTCTGCTCCTTCTCCTTAAACCCTTAATGAAGAGAAAATGGGATTTTAACCTAGTGTGTACCTCTCACCAATGTTCATAAAGCCTTCATTCATACAAGTGGGTAAGGTGTTGTTTTCCAATCTTTCTCATGCTGGCAGTCGGATCAAGAGGAGGACGGAGATCTAAAGGCACAGGTACAGAAACAAAAGGTCTAGAAGTTGCTCAGGTATCAATGTTGGAGGTGTTTGCCTCTTTCAGCATGTTACTGTCGGTTCTCTGTGAAGAAATGTGTAGAAACAGCATTTTGTATCCTTTCAATACTGTGTCCCTTACCTTTCCCTTTCTTTTTCACTTCTTTCAGAATAGTCTGATTAAGCGAATACAGGGTGAAAATGTGTATGTCAAACATAGTAATCTTATGTTAGAGGTTGGTATTGGTATATACCAGTGCATGTACTTGTGTGCTAGTTTTAGTGGTAAACTGTGGATCTGCACTATGATGCATGAACTGTGTACTCCCACCTGCTAATAGATTATTTTTTCTCTCAGATTATGGTGACTCCTCTAACTTGTACTATCAATATCGATATATGCGTGTGCGTATATGTGTGTGCCTCCACGCGCATATGTATGTTTGTTTGGAGCCTCTTTATCAGGTGCAAATTACGGTGATATGGATAGGCTCTTTAAGAGTGTATTGAGACTCACTTGTACGAGATATGCTATGCTGTTCTCTTTCAAAATGCCACATTTTCACAGAGTGTTGTGTTAGTGCTGTGCTCCCCGGCTCCCTGAGCTGTTACTTCCCTCTATACTAACCAAGTTGTGTGTTTTGGCTCTAAAGTTTGGTTGGCTTAGGATGTATCACAAACTGCTCTATTCTTTTAAAACTGTCTAGGATCTAGACAAAACCCAGGAAGATCTGATGAAACATCAGACCAATATAAGCGAGTTGAAACGCACCTTCTTGGAAACCTCCACAGAAACGACTGTGTCTAATGAGTGGGAGAAGAGGCTTTCCACATCTCCCGTTCGGCTTGCAGCAAGGCAGGAGGATGCTCCTATGATTGAACCACTAGTGCCTGAAGAGGTCAGCGTGAGCTGAAAGGCTTCATTATGTATTTGTCTATGCATTTTTACTTATAGCAGCTCTCACTAGATTAGAGGCCCTAGTTAGAGACCAATCCCTGCTTGCAGGCACTCCCTTTTCTCAGGATGCAGCCTCTAGCAGCAAAGATGGGAGGAAGAGCAGATACCATAAATATATACATATATAAATATATGTGTATATAGAGAATTAAATTCACAGGAAGCCATGTGGCAGAACTGGGTCTCTTTGAGGGTGCAAAATACAGGCAGGTTCGGTGAGTTTGAGGAAGTCCAACCATGCGTGAAAGAAACCATGAAAGAGATGGAGAGAAAATTTAAACGATGGTGACTGGTTGGGAGCAGTGGTGTAGTGAGACAGGTGGGGCTATGATGCCAAGTTTGAAAAGAAAATACAGAACAAAGGGCAGAACTCTCAGTCTCTGAAGACAGGGAACAAATAATTATGATAATTAGACGTCCTTGGCCAGTTCCATGAGGGACCTGATGGTTGCTGCGGTCTGCTGGATACTGTCATTGAAGACCCAAAGCAGATTGCTAAGTATCTGCATTTTCATGCAGTGTGCATGTGTGAAAAATCTTGCTCACTGTGCAGTCTTGAGGTGCTTGTAAGAAACTTGCCAGTTTAAAAGCTGGTGTTTACTTGATCTGTAGGTAGATAAGGACATGTAGGGGTAGCAAGGCAACATTCGTGTTGCAATAAAATACGTAGTGCAGTGTCTTGGCTTAAGTCCAATGGAGCAAAAGAAATAAGTTTGTGTGGTCTGCCTGTGAAGGTTTTTTTTTTATTATTATTCTATTATGAATGGATATCTGGTTTCTGTCTCACAGGAATTATCTTTATGGGTACCTCTTGGTTTTAGCATTAAAGACCAACAAATGGTCATGAGATTTGTTTCTGTGCCCACAGCACTGATGTAATGTTGTAAGGAACTCAGTAAAAATTGTCTGGAAAGCATTGGAAGAGTTTTCTGCTTTCTCACCTCAGAGGTTGATGTTGCAGATCTACAACTCTGGGGAAGGGCATTCCTGGAGCCATGCAGGTAGCAAGTGACAGCTTCTCCTCAAAGGGAAAAGAATATTGTCAAAGAGACGGCTCTCACCGCCTCCTCTCCCACATTATACTCAGTGGCTGTTTCTGGCACCAGACATGTATTAGTGTGGCCTTCAGTTGGATTAAAATACCTAAAAAAGCAGGCTCAGTGCTCAAAGCTTCCCTTCTGAGGGGAGCACAGAGGAGTTGTAGTGTTGCTCCTACTGCCTTGTTCAGGAATTATAATAGACCCTACAAACAGGTTGGTTTGATTGTAGTTGAAAATAAAGGGTTTTCCTTCTAAAAAGTAAAATTGCAAGTACAATGAACAGGATGCATTTATCACAGTAAAGATGTAAGGAACTGTTGGAAAGGGTGCCTAGCTGAGCCTGAATCAGAGGATTGCAAGGGAAGCAAACTTAGCACCACCCTGTTTGTTTAATATCTTTATTACTTTAGGAATTTAATAAGAAGTTTTAATTAAAACACTCAAGAAGAAGCAAAGTAGGAAAAGGGCAAGAATTATCTGGTATCTCTTCTCTTGCTGGTAAAAGACTACTTGCTCAAAAGCAATGTCCAGTTACTTAGATGCATGTATCTAAGTAATCTACACCTGTTTCACAGAACCTCATCCTAATGAAGGCATTTCTGTGGAAAAATTAAGGGCAGACTTGAGCTATCAGAGCCCAACTCTGAGGTGACTTCTGCTGTAGATAGCACCTTTCCATTCCTTTGCTCCCAGTAAGTGAGATGGTTTCAGTTCACATGTCCTGATGAGAAGGGATTTTTTTCAAGAAAAAGCTGAAGCCATCCATAGGTCAAAATCAGCACTTTGATGTCTACTAAGAAATGCAGAAGCAGTCAAGATAATGTAGTGCCTTCTGCTAATCAAAGAAGTTACACACTTCATTTAGCATATCCACTTTAAAAATGTGTTCAGTGCTGTTACCTGTAGGTCCTTCTTATAATGAAACAAGAACAGAAGAGAAAGTATGTCTTTTCAAAACGTGGTCTTCAAGGATGTGGCACCTGAGTGTTTGGTCAGTGTGACTTTAAGCCTGTCTAGTCAACTCTTCATTTCTTAGAACAGATGGGGAAATACTTTGGTTTTCCTTAGTGATGAAAAATATAATTTTAAACATATTCCATGATGGTGGACAGATAGCTGTAGAACATGAAAGCCATCATATTGACAAAGTCCTTGACAATGTTTAATCTGACCTGGATTGGATGAAACTAACACTTTAGGAATAAAGGAGTTGTGCATCTCATCGCAGTTAGGGAGTTGAGCCATTTATCCCTTTGTAGTTTTGTGTTTCTCTTTAAATTTCTATCTTTCCTCTTGATTATATGTACCTTTTTATCATGCCAGCCATTGGACTTCCATTGGCTTATCTATTGAATATAGTAGTTACTAAAGTCACTAGAAAGTGTTTGGCAAAAACCCCATTTTGCTTTGGCCAAATGACAACGGTGGCCAGCCCAGAAGGTGGGCCTTGGGAAGTCGAGTCTTACCAACATTTAAAATTTTCCCAGTTGTCCAAGACAGATACCCTTACTATTCTCATAGCACTGGGAAAGCACTGATGGGATAAAAGAGAGGAGATTTCAGTGTCACACTACAGGATATTAGAACAGCAGTTAGCTCCCTCTGTAGGAAAAGTGCTCCTAAGACTTCTAATACCAGAAGGGAAAAAGGGAGAGCTGAAATCTTAGCTGGGCATGCCTTCTGCCTGCTTCAGCAGAGAGGGCTGCAAACTCAGGAGAGAGCCTTGTCCAGAGTGAAGGTGGAGGGGCCTGTTCTGGGACGTTGGTGGAAGCTGTGTAAGCTAGCATCAGTCCCAGTTAAATGAATAACATGAAACAAAACAAATGCAGTGCATCCACACCTGGGTGATACTCAGTTAGTGGGTTTTGTTCTACACTTGTGCATACCATTTGTATACTCATGTCTCCTTTGTGCAGTCACCATAGAGAGACACTAATTTCACTTCTTATTGGAAACCTCTGTGCTGTAAAATGATTCTCTTTAGTTCTGTTTCCTAATTTTCCATGCAATGAATAATTTGTAGAGTAGAGAAGTATGAGCTACTGTAAAGTATAGTGGACTTTATACCCTCCATTTACTAAAATCATTTATTCCCCTGACATTAGACCAAAGAAGAAACAGAAAAATCAGAAAAGCTCATATTTTTGCAGAAGGGAGGTACTACATTCATTGAAATGCAGGTAAAAACAAACAATACTTCATTGAAATGCAGTCAGAAAGGATGGCAATGATTTATTATTTAATTATCTTTTTTCCTTTCCAAGCCCTCCCTTTTCAATTTTATTTTTTTTTTTTGTTATTATTATTTCATAAGTTTCAGAGAGAGATATAATCTGGAGACCAAATTCTGAGGAATGGGTCCTCTCCAGAGCTTATGGCTTCCTAATGGAGACTGATTTCTCTGCTAGTTAGAAATTTATTTGCACGGTGCTGTTTGGATGTTGTTTGCAGTTTGCATGCATTTCCAACATAAACCTCACTGAGAACGTTACGGTGAATGGGGCACTTCTGTCACGAGAATGAGTTTCCTTTATATTGTCAAGTGAATTTAGATTATGCTGAGTGATGGTGAACTTTATATTTTTATTGGTTTTTCTATTAGCCAAGTGTGATAGAGAAGAAGCTGCAGGAAGGAGAATCTGCTGGCACTTTGGTTACTTCTCATCAAATCATTATCCAGAAAAGTATCCCATCATCCCTAGAGGTTATTTTTAATTCATTCAATTTTAAACTGCATCATTTGCTTAGTTAAATACAGAAGTTATGGTCTTAAAGTCAAATAACTGGATGCTGATTACATAGTCAAAGCAAATCACATATCACATTTGCATGAGGAGGAAAAAAGATGCTGCAATTAAGTTTCATTCAGAATTTTTAGTAGTATGCTTAGTTTCTACAGTTTGCTGTGTTGTGCTTCTCCATTTAAACAATCCTGAAGGGCGTTGATGTTTTTCATGTTCTTCTAACAAAACAAGAAAATTCAGGGCAGGCTACATACAAAAGCGTACTATTCTAATAACGCCATTAAAAGCATGTTTGTAACAACTGGGGTAGAGTTGAATGGGCTTATTTGCCCTATTTTTGTAATTTGTTTTTAACTGTAGCTTTGTGAACCACTGCAGTATGCGATTTTTAACCCCAGCTTGATTCCAATCACCATTATAATTATGTGCTGACATGCTATTTTGCTTCAAACAAATATAGAAATAGTGTGGCAAAAGTAACATTTTTGGGTCTATGTTATATGGACCTCTGAAGAGAGAGAATATGCAAAGAAGTCATATTTTGCCTAAGGTGATGCTGTTTATTTGCTTGATAACTGCTCTTAGAGGTACAATGATAAAAGTTACTGTATGCTTTCAGAAGAAGCAACATGATTCCTTAAAAGTCTTCATAATTTAGTGCTCCTGAAGTACAGATAAACCTGCAGATATTCTAATTTAGCTTTTATATCTCAAATATAGGGCACTGAGGATTGGGTTATTATAGACAAAATACCCTCTGAGGTAGTTGATGGTGAATCGGAAAAAAATCTGGCATACAAAGTAGTGACTGTGAGCAGTAAAACTGCCTTTCCACCTCAGATATTAAAATCCAGTACCGTTCTAATGCAGAGCTTTGAGGACTTGGAAAGTGAAATACAATCCAATGAGGAGAATAAGCAGAAAATGTTCACCCTAGGAAAGTCCTATGATACCGTATCTGGGAAAATTGTAACCATGACAAGTAAAGCTAAAGAGGGCGAGAAAGCAGTACAGCCTTCAGTAGAAACTTTGCAAAAAATGGAAAGGAAAGAGCAAGAATCTGTGAAAATCGTTCCAATAGTGACCAAGTATGAAATCCTCAAGCCTGTCACTGATGAGAATGCCAGGCGGGGATCCGACATGCAGAGCACGAGAAGAAAGCTGTCTGACTCTCTGACACCCATAAAGGAAGCAGAATCTCAGTTGCAAAGTCCTGAAGAGGAGAGTTTGAAAAAGACACTGAGGATGGACCAGGATTTGCAGTTACTTGGTACACTGGAAAGCTTACAGCTTGGCAAAGCAGAAAAGCATCTTGGCGGAGAAGTCGTAAAAGCAGGGACGTTTGCCCGGACAGATAAGAGCCTGTCTGAGTGGAGATATTCCAGAGAACAGCCATTTACCATTGCTACTGCTCACTATGTTACTGAGTCGTCTGCATCAAAAGTAGTGGTAACGAGTGGCTTTGACTTCATGCCACAATTTAAAGATAAAAGCATGACTTCTTTTAGGCAATCCCTTCACACCACCCTAGCTTTTGGTTCTCTTGCTGCCTGGCTTTATGTTGACAGCAGCCAACCCAGCTTATTTTTTTTCTCTCATACTTTGAATCCGTCTCACAGTCTGAAGCAGGCATTATATAAGGCTTTCAACCTTTCTGGTTTCTGTCCTGAAATTCAGTATTGCTGCTGTGGCTTGTTAATAAGGGGAAAAAAAAAAAAAAAGGTTTGCTTGAACCAGCAAAACGCCAGTGCTAACAACTATGCTTTGTAACTATTGCTTACTACAGCCATTATGAATTCGCTCTGATTTATTTTCCCATTCTTTTCCTGTTTCCAACCTCTCCGTGCCCCTGCAACCTTCTCTCCTTTTCCTCCGTCTCCGCCTCTGGTTTTGGCAATTAATATGTCTGTGCATATGGGTCTGCCTTTTTTCTGTGTATGACTCTACATTTCTTTGTCTGTTTAGACTAAACAGTCCACCAGTGAAAAAACCTTGGATGGCTCAGATATCTTCACTTTAATAGAGTCCGCCAGAAAACCGACTGAGTTCATAGGAGGGGTTACTTCTACTTCCCATAGCTGGGCTCAGGTGGCTGCTTGATTCCCTCCATCGATGTCATAACCACACACCAATTACTTTTGCTTCTGTATTGTTTTGTGGTTTTTTTGCACAATATGGAACTGTATAACTAATGCATGTATTCATGTGTGTTTTCCTTTGTTACAATGGAACACAATAGAAACTTCATCAAAAAG